>JAJLRJ010000009.1:38066067-38333023 GCA_024195265.1 Dendrophyllia cribrosa
CGTGGATTCTCGCAAGTGTCTGCTAGCGATTTTAATACAGTAAAATAACCCCTTCCCCATCCTCACCCCGCTAATAAGTGATAACTGTAAATTAGTTTTTTACAAGGGTTTTTGTATACTGCCTTGCTGGCTGAAACAATGAATAATTTTTTGAAGTTAAAGGATTATCAAAAGCTTGAAACTTAATTACCAAACATCAAGAACATTTAAAATTAACCTTGTGTTCTTTCTTATTCGCGAGATGGATCTTTTTATTGTATTTGAAACCGCACCCAACTTTTCTGCTATAACAACATTTATAAAATGGCTTCTTTTAAAAACCACATTGAGCCCAGGCTCACAACAGGAAACCTTAACGACAAAAATATAAGGATTGGTATGGAATTTTATCGTTAGTTGGATAAAATATCAAAAATATAAATAAACAGCTATTAAAGTGTTCATACCTCATTATTATTTCTTGGCGGCTTTATAGCTTCTAAACGGCATTTTAGCGAGTTGAGATTGAGTTGTAGATTGAGTCTCGAGTTGAGTCGAGATTTTAGCGAGCGGGTTTTTCTGGTTTGACTAAGTCAAGAAACAACAGATAAACATCATTTAATGAGGTATGAACACTTTAAAGGCTGTTTATTTATAATTTTGATATTTTATCGAAATCACAATAAAATCAAATACTAATATTTTTGTCGTAAAGGATTCCTGTTGTGAGCCTGAGCTGGCTGTGGTAAAACTAAGGGGATTGGATATTGTCGATATATTAGGTGTTTTCACTTAAGTCATATCAAAATTCAGAAGCATTAAAAAGCAGATTTAGATTCCAAAATGTTTATAGAATTGCAGGGAGTTTAAAACTGCACATCTGGGCCAAATTTTGACGCGCAAGAGCATTTCGTTCAAGAGTTTTAGGCGAACGAGTATTAGACATTTTTAGTAAGAAATGTATGAAGCGGCCATCTTGGTGCCTTACTTAGGGGAACCAACATGGCGGCCAAAACTTCAGTCTTAATTACACCCAAAATCTCATCATAAAATATTGGATTCACTATAAGTTTCATTAAATCGTCTTATTATATAAACACCAATGAAATACCAGGTGAGCTTTCGCGCGTAAACATCATATCTTCACACGTGAGAATAACATGTTATCTTCACACGTGAAAAGATCACCGTTCTACTTTAGGACTACAAAAAATATTAAAGTGAAATGGTTTGATTTCATTGGTGTTTATATAATAAACAGAACATTACATGGCCGCTTGAAGATACGAAATTTCTCTTCTCGTGTTCAAAAATATTTCACTCGTTCGCTGCGCTCACTCGTGAAATATTTTTCAACACTCGAAGAGAAATTTCGTATCTTCGCGCGGCCATGTAATATCCTCTATTTATAGCCATCTATAACGCAAAAATAACTTTCAACTAGTTCAATTTTGATTATTTTCACGCCTTATCTGAAATAGCGTGACGAATTGCGCAACAGATTTAAAATCTTTAAATTCTTTAAAATTCGGAAGCAAAACATCGTTAAAACCTGAAACTTTTCTGAAGGATTGTAACACTGGTACCCACATACCATGTTAGAAACAGCTTTGTAGGATGTATAGTTTAGATTTTTTTATTTTTTATGACCTGTAAACACAGACCATGGACAAGCCTGATCGCAGCCTGTGGGGTTACCATTCATACAAACAAACCGGTTCGAAACTTCAAGCCGTGTAAAATATTTATGATTTAACTTTACCTTATCAAGCTAAAAGTACAAAATGCACTGATAAACAGACGAATCCCATTAAGCGTAAGACTATGATTCCAAAATCTGCGTCCCCTTTAGGACGTCATGCCTTTTTGTTCTATTTTGAAAACGCGATAATGAAGCGATCTCGTGCACACGGACCCTCAAGTTCCTTGTTCATGCATGGTAGAATGGATATGTTGTTTTACGTTATTCATCTCTCACCTTTGCCACAAGTGGAAAAGTCTCGATAAGACTTTTTAAAGGAATAAAGGTACTTCCCTTGTTACATCGCGGAAAAGCTTCCTTCCACCTGGATTTAAAATATATTGACGATTATTGAAAAAATTCACGTTATGATGTTCATCATCGCACACAGTTCAAGCTTAAATGTTGTCAATCGTATTAATCTATAACATGATTCAGATTAGTTCTCCACGCCCCACGGCTAGATTTCCGGTCCATTTCTCCCTTAAGTATAGTTTGTAAAGCCAACATCAAAACCCACATAAATATCGAGGTCGAGTTTAAGCCGGCGGTAATCTTCGGCTACACATTCTATATTCCAACCTGTGAAAAATTCCTATGTTTGAAAATAATTTTAAAGCGATACTATTGTTGATTGCCCCAAGGCAGGGTAGACCAGATAAGTCACAAATAGGTAAACTGAACACAACAACATTTAATTCAGAACGGTAGCCATTACAACCCGAGCACATGCTCTTCTCTACCCATAAGGCATGATGGTAAATGCACGCATGCATTGCGGTCCCCAACTACGCGCATAAATTATACACATTATGACATGTCAACATCCTCCTTTCTTTGGAAAAGCAAATAAAAAAAACAAAGTTAGCTAAATCTCTCAGTTTCTGTAAATGTCAACTGGTGTTTCAACGAATAAATGAACTACTAAATAGTCTCTACTTGGACACATAGTCTTTGAAACGGATTGGTGGTTTGATCACACGTCTGGGTCTGTTCGCACTTAGAGACTGATCCAAAATGTCCGTGCGCGCAACTTTGTCTTGCATACTCTGCGGTTGATTGTCCTTAACCTGAGTGTCTGTAGGTAGGTTAACTACTTGTGTTGTTTGCGGCGGCGGCGCTGGTAGATTCCCGTCAGGAGTGCGAAATTCATCCAGGGGAGAGGTATCACGAGCTTTCGGCGTGATCTTGGTGGGTCTCACATGCACACGATTTCTTCTGTAAATTCCTCCATCCGGACCTTTGACCTTGTAGGTGTTGGGGCCCAGGACTTCTGTAACTTGGCCCAACTTCCAGTCTCGTCCTTCAATATGTCTGAAAAATGCGGACTGTCCCACATTTAGTTCTGAGAGTTGTCGCGACTTCCGGTCATAGGTTCGCTTGACGCTGCGCTTACGTGCATCGCGCTTCTCTTTGATAATAGTGTCCTTTGGCGCGTTGTTTAGACTAGGCAGGAAACTGCGTGTTTTTCTGTTGAACATCATTTCTGTCGGACTTCGGCCTGTATCTTGACGTGGGGTATTTCTTTGCTCCAGCATCGCTTCATAAGGATCACCGCCTTCCTTGTGAGTTTTCACAAGAAGAGTTTTCATGATCTTAACCGCCGATTCTGCTTTTCCATTTGCTCTCTGATGCATTGGTGACGAAGTTACGTGCGTTATACCCCAGTTTTTTACAAATGCTTTGAATTCTTGACTGACAAACTGCGGACCTCCATCCGATACTACAACTCGTGGTATGCCATACCTGGCAAAGTGTTTCTTAAGTAAAGTGACGACACGTACACTTGTCATCGTTGTCAGCAGATCGATTTCTATGAAGTTGGAGTAGTAGTCTACCACCGCTAAATAGTGTTTGCCAGCGATTTCAAATAGATCAAGACCGATTTTCTGCCATGGCACATCACCTTCATCATGTTGCTTCAGTGGTTCCTGTGAGTTCCGAGGCTTCATTTCCTGACAAATTTCACACGAGTCAGCCAATTGCTTGATGTCGCTGGTCATGCCAGGCCAAAACACTGTTCCTCGAGCTCGACGTAACATGCTGTCACAACCAAGGTGGGCACTGTGAAGTCTTTTCTTGATGGTTGCTCTTAGCGCTGAGGGAATCACTACTGCTTCTCCTTTCACTAGAATGTCATCCATGACACTTAAAGAGTCGCGTACATCGAAGTAGGGCAATGCGTTTAAAGGAGTGTCGCGCTTGTCTGCTGGCCATCCTTCCATCACTAATGTCACCACAGTTTGTAGGCCAGTGTCACGCAAGGTTGCTTCGCGTATCTCGTCGAGTCGCTTATCTGGAATGTCATGAAATGCGTTGACATTCCTGATTTGAGCACGGTCATCCTGGTTATCTTCATCAGAGTCCAGGTGCGCTCTACTTAGTGTGTCTGCGAGGACTAGGTCGGTACCCTTGACGAATACAAAATGAACGTCGTATCTGTTACAACGCATCATAATGTCCTGAAGACGTTTTGGGGCCATGCTCAGAGGCTTGCGCAATATTGAAGCAAGAGGCTTATGGTCGTTCTCTACTTTAACAGTTCGGCCATAAGTGTATTGGTCAAATCGTTCAAGACCATACAAGACAGATATAGCTTCCTTTTCAATCTGCGCCCAGTTCCTCTCTGATGGTGTCAATGCGCGTGATGCGTACTCTATGGGACGACCTTCTTGTAGCAGTACGGCACCAATCCCATGTTTGCTGCTATCCACTTGGATGACAACTTCTTTCGACGAATCAAAATAGGCTAGGCATGGGGATTCAGAGAGGTTACTCCTCAGTTTCGCGAATGCTCTCTCACATTCAGTGGACCACACAAATGGGGTGTCTTTTCTCGTAAGAGCACGGATCGGTTCAAGTGTTCCAGCAAGATCAGGCAGGAACCTTGACATGTACTGTGCCATGCCGCATAGACGTTTCACACCTGCTACGTCGGTGGGTGCCGGCATATCACGAATCGCTTGAACTTTAGTCTCATCGACTTTAACACCTTCCTTCGTGATTTTGTGACCATGGAAGATAATTTCAGTTAAGCCAATCTCCTGTTTGTCTTCATTCAGGACAATGTTCTTCTTGGCACACTTCTTTAGTGTTTCAGTCAGTTTGTGCTGATTGTCTATTTGAGCTTCGGCCTCTGTGCGACCACACCCTGCGATGACTACATCGTCTACGACACATAATACACCATCCAGGTCTCCTAAGGCTTCATCAAGCTTGCGTTGGAATATCTCGCTTGAGACCTTCAGTCCGAAAGGTAGCCTTTTCCACCTGTATCGGCCAAACGGCGTAATCATTGTGGTCAGCTTGCTGGATGCCTCGTCAAGTCGGACGTGCCAATAAGCTTCCTTCACATCTAATTTGCTGAATACCTTTGCGTCTTTCAGCTTTGGGAGTACATCATCTAGTACTGGTAGTTTGTAATGTTCACGCTTGAGTGCAGCATTCAAGGGTTGAGGATCAATGCATATGCGTAGTTTGCCATTGGGCTTGTGTACAATAGCCATTTGACTGACCCACTCGGTTGGTTCAGTCGTTGGAACTAGCACACCTTTGTCCACAAGTCGATTCAATTCTTCTTTTACTGAATCATAAATTGCTATGGGAACTTTTCTACATGGAAGGACTTTGGGTGGAATGTTTTCATCAACTCTGAGGGTAGCTTCTCCCAGATCGCCAAGTTGAGGGGCCTTGATTTGGGAAATAAAACATTCCTCATTTATGGTTATGAAACCAAGTTCCTGAATGGTTTTAAGTCCTAGCAGATTGGTAAAACCATTCGGCACCACAATAAACTTTACCTCAGTCTCGGTACCATGACGAGGATTCATGACCTTTAGTAGGGTTTCTCCAAGAGGTTTCAGATTAGTTTTGTTCCACATGTTTAGGCGTACTGTTGAAGGGGACACTTGTTGTTTCCTTACATGCTTCTGACAGATAATATTGACATCAGCTGTGTTATCAAGTTGAAAACGGACATCATGCTCATTTATGGTCAGTGTAGCATTAACACTCTCTCCACTGTGGTTTACAGCCATAAGCCACTGATCATCAGAATCATTATCATCACCCTTGGACTTCGACACTGAGTTCACTTTTCTGCATTTTGCCTTGAAATGATTTCGACCCTTACATTTGTTACAGGTCTTCCCCCATGCAGAGCATTTCTCTTTGCTTCTTTCATGTTCGTAGCCACAAAATTGACAGTTTATGTTCAGTTTTTCTTCCTTCTTTGCGTTTTTGTTTCCACCGGTCTGTTTTTTGCTACTAGGCGATTTCTGATCGGACCTTTGTGCCACTTTATTCACCTTCGTGGGGTTTGAAGGGGTCGGGTTGTCTCTGAACTCTTTAACTTGCATGTTGGATTGTTCAAAGGCTCTACATAGTTTCACCGCTTTCTCGAGGGTCAGACCGTCTACCCGGAGAAGTAACTCTTGAAGCTTTCCTGTCACAGTGAAAACTATTTTGTCTCTCATCATCCTGTCTTTTTCTTGAAAGTTGCAGGACGCGGCTCTCGTCTTGAGCTCTGTTAGGAATTTGTCAAATGGTTCTTGGTACGGAATGTTCCAAAATCTGTGAGATTCGAGTACTTCAGTGTCTCTTGGGTTACAATATTTTTCAAAGGCTTCTAGGACTTTATCGGGCTTGTGTTTATCATCAGCATTCGCCCACACAACATTATCATATATTTCAAGAACTTGAGGGCCAGCACAATTCAGAATAATCGCAGTTTGCACCTTTTCATCCTTTTCCGAAGCACCAGAAGCGGCCAAATAAACTTCCATTTGCCGTTTCCATCTTTTGAAGTTCTCGGATACATTTCCCGAATTCACCTCTAGCTGGGGCGGAAGTCTGAAATGTCCGGTTTCTGTCGACGCCATTTCGTTAAATAGATCCCGAGGCTGCCACCATGTTGATTGCCCCAAGGCAGGGTAGACCAGATAAGTCACAAATAAGTAAACTGAACACAACAACATTTAATTCAGAACGGTAGCCATTACAACCCGAGCACATGCTCTTCTCTACCCATAAGGCATGATGGTAAATGCACGCATGCATTGCGGTCCTTAACTACGCGCATAAATTATACACATTATGACATGTCAACAACTATAACAGAGAATTATAAGTGTAAATGTTACCTGTCGTGTTTTATAATCTCCATACAAGCGTCTTGGTGTCCATTGGCTATTGCAGTTTCCAGACAATGCTTCCCATTTGTAGTTACCACACCAAGGTCTGCTCCTTTATCGAGCAACAGCCGCAGAACCTTCACTCTGCCGCGGGACGCTGCCGCGATCAGTGCGGTGCACTGTCAATAGAGCAAAAAACGAAATCATGTTTCCATGTTACGTAACTAAAACGGAGGTGGAATGATTCGCGCATGCATGATATCAAATTATCAGTCAATGAAAATAAAGACAGAAAAAATTATTAATATGACTTCATAAATGCGTATTTTCCCGCGCTGTGCACCAGTTGCACATTTTGCCGCGTTTGGCATCAGTTGCATATTTTTCCGCGCTTGGGACCAGTTGCACATTTTCCCGCGCTTGGCACTAGTTGCAAATTTTCCCGCGCTTTGCACCAGTTACACATTTTACCGCGTTTGGCACCTACTGCATGTTTTATAGCGCTTAGCACCGGCTCTGATTAGCGCGAGGGGTTGTAATAAATTGATTCTGTGAATACCAAGTTATATGCCCATTGGTTTTGCTTGGTTGATTTATTCTCTATGCTCTCTGAGTTGTTAAAAAAAAAAATTATTTGGCACGCTGATTATTAAACTAATCATACCCCATTTTTATCGGTGGCGTCGATCTTGGCTCCATGGTCAAGCAATATTCCGGCTGTTAACGGACATCCACAAAATGCTGCTTGAATCAGTGGAGTTAAACGTTCATCCTCTCTAAGGAAACAAAGGCGGTGGACATTAAGAAGGACTATCTTTGAGCTTTCGTAACGCTGAAAAAACAACGATGCTACAGGAGTGGCGAATTCTTATTTGCAAATACTGGTGTAGGAATAAAAAATAACAGAAAACAAGGAAATTGATAAAATCAAACTTATTGAGTCTGTTATAAAATCCTAACTTAATTTGTAAATAAAAAAAAGTCTGAAGTGTGACTACAATCACGGCGTGCAATCTTCTGTGATGTCATTAATTGATGCCATTCAACATGGCTCTAAACTTTGAATGTCTAGATAAAAAAATCTAGCCTGTTCCAGGCGTTCAGATAGTGTTGAGCAAAAGGCGGCAGGCAGAGAAAAACATACTGCGAGTACTGACGGAGGAGGAATAGGCGCGAAAGTGAGCGAGTATCCCCAGTCTCCCTTCGTTTTCCCCGCTCGTTCGGGCGCCGGTTTTTTGCCGCTCCCCGGCCTGACAATTTTAACACCTGGAACCGACTAGGTGAAGTCCTAAAGTGCGATAATTTATGATCGAATGAACGTCCATTTATCCGGCATTTGTGCTCTCCCGTGGTGCCCTTTATTATGCTGTAAAACTTTTGAGTCCGTCCAAATGAATGCTATTGAAAACTAACGTGGTGTGGTGGTCCGTATGGCGGGGTCAGTTTTATTTTAATCGAGTATGGAACATTTAAGTAGTGCGTACAAAAGTTGCCAGATTTCTAAAGTGACAGTCGTAGGAGATAAATGGCTTTTTACCTGCTATCTACTGCGGCACCCTGCTCCAGTAGATATTTAACAACGGAGAAATGACCGTGACAGGCAGCAAAGTGCAAACAATTCTGAAGACGGAAATCCGTGACGTGAATAGAGTGCGGGCAAGCTTCTAGCAACACACGGACACATGGGAGGTTTCCATGTCTGCAGAAAAAGAAAACAAGTTTGAATTCAATTTGGCAGATAAAGGCACGGTGCGCCTTCGACTTGAGTTTTGTAGGCTGATGGTTCAAATCCCTGTCGGTGATGATTTATAGAAGGCTTGTTTGTACGTAACTTTAATATAAACTATATTTTTCATGATACATTTTGCAATTTTTTTATTAATTTATTTTATTTAAATCAATATGAAGAGAGTTGACGCCTGTATGCCTCTCTACAAGTAACAACAACCATTGTTTTTGCAAAATGGTTGACTTGGGGGTAGGATTATAACTGCTTGGCAGTGTAGTTTTAAAAAACAAACACCGTGTATATGGAAATGAAATTGTTCTTCAGTTTACTCACTCTACAGCATAATGCAGTGGAATCCGCTCATCTTCGTCTTTTACATCTAGAGTGGCACCTGCTACAAGAAGCTCTTGAATTATCTGTAAAAAATGCAACTGAATTTTATGGATAACAAGAACAAAGCATCTCATTTCAAGGATTCAATTTGGCCAATTTTCTCCCATGTGGTTATATAATAAAACTCCAACAACCCTGTCTGTTTTATCAGAGCACCACCCCAATTTATATATATTCAGGAGTTAAAAAAGCGGGTTTGGTTCTAGACCGCTAGCTGTCCTTTCAGTCAATCGAGCAGGTGACCTTATCACGAAAACAAGTTCGGCGAGACTGGGGCGAGCGAGCGAACAAGCAGAGGGGAAACTACCCGCCTCTTCCCCAACGCCCCATCGGGTCGCATTACTTTCGCTCGCTCGGTCGATCCCCTATCGCGTATTTGCTCGCCCGCGCGACTATTCAAAGAGGAACTGCTAGCAGTCTAGTTTGGTGTCTTTGACGCCGCAGTCGTGTCTGTCGGGTGAATTAAAAGAGTATAGAGACGACTGAGGACAAGTCAGCTTCTGTTTTATGATATACTTGTTCCTTAACGGGGGAGGCGCAGTGAATAGGGCGGGAGAGGGGTAGGCACAAGAAGATTTAGGTAAATACAAACAACTTCAACGCTAAGCAATGCATGGCGCTGTCTCGTTGCAATAAGGAACAATGAACTGGAGCCACAATAAGAGACCGCTGAGTGTCCATAATAATAATAATGTTTAATCGGCACCAAATTTTCGCTTTAAAAATGAATTACAATGTGTTTACAGTATATTACGAAAATTACAAAAAAAAAAACATCTTATTGGGACTGGGATTTACAAAAACGTAATTTAGGTTAACAAAATTTACAAAATATACTATTTTTAAAGATTACCTCTAAGTACAATTTAAAAGTCTAAAAACTCCTCATTGGGACTGGGTTACAAAATCTTAATTTAAGTTAACAATATTTCTAATAATTATACTATTCCTAATGATAACCCCTAGGAGTTTTGTAGTCTAAAAATGACAGTTAACTTTTCAAAGCTTTGATTTTGGTACTAAGCTTCCCAGCTAAACATCTCGGCACTTAATAAAGGTCTTACAATCCATACGTTTTAGCAGATCCAATCAAAATGTCAGAAAAGCATGCCTGTCATCTTCATATGGGAGTTTCCCGCCATTGTTGAAGCTCGCTCACCTGTAAGTTTCCTTTTGTTGCTGCATAGTGTAGAGGTGTCTTATCGTTCTTGTCTCTACTGTTTAACAAACATTCTCCTCCAGACTATCATCAAAAGCAAACGATACATAACTATTCAATAGAGAAGTTTTCAATTGAGTGACGGAAGTAATTTCGCGATTGCTTTGGTTTTGCATTGCTGCGTTTTGTGATTGGCTAAAATATCTCCGTCCACTACTTAACCAATCAGAAGTAAAATCAAAATCAATCATGACTTAGTCGCACGCGTTTTCCCGCGCTTGGCACCAACTACGTACAAGCATTTGCCGGCTTAGAGTTCTGATAGGTTCATAAGGATTGTCTGCCTCTGTTGTGATTGGCCAGAGTTATTACTTTGGTTTTGGTTTTACGACAGTGAACTGAAAACCGCTCTATGACAACTAGTAAGTAATTTTCTACCTCCAAAGTTACATATATGTTAGTCATACGGCATCAACTTGTTAACTTGGTGTACACTTCATAGCAATTTCCCGATCAAGTAATTAATGACTGTGTATAAAAAACGCACTAGTGATTTGTCCAATCACGACATTTGCCAAAAACGAAACCAACCAATCAGAACTCGAGCAAGCAACCTCTCCTAAGTGCGAGAAAAAGTACAATCGTTGCCAAGCGCGGAAAAACGTACAACCGGTGCCAAGGGCGAAAAACGTACAGCCGGTGCGAAGCGCGGGAAAACGTACAACCGGTGCAAAACGCGGGAAAAAGGACAACCGGCGCCAAGCGCTGGAAAACGTCCAACCGGTGCGAAGACCGGGAAACTAACGTACAGCCGGTGCTGAGCGTGGGAAAACATACAACCGGTGCTGAGCGCGGGAAAACGTACAGCCGGTGCTAAGCGCGGGAAAACGTACAACCGGTGCGAAGCGTGGGAAAACGTACAACCGGTGCTGAGCGCGGGAAAAATGTGCCGAAAAACGTACAACCTGTGTCAAACGAGGGAAAAGTTTAAACGGTGCCAAGCGGGGGACAATGTGTAACCGTGCCAAGTGTAATAAATTGGTTTTAGATTGGATCATATAAGAAAGATAGCCTGTTAGCTTTGATCAAAGTTACTCCAAACGTTTGACTTTGCTTAGATTGATTGAAGCTTCTTGCACGATTTTTCAACCAATAATATAGTTTAGCAAGGCTACCACTTAAATAATTTTGACAATAAATTGAAAACCACCCGATCCTTTTTGCGGCGATATTGACTCCTCAGTATTTCTGGAACCAGATTTACTCATCAATTTTAGAATATTCTTACACCCTTCTGACCTGAATAATAATTTTGAGTGTCTCCACATCAGAACTATAAACAGCCACATGCAGGCATGTTCTGTGATTCAAGTCTCTCAGACCAATCGGCGATCCGTTTTGCAAGAGAAACTTCACAGCTGCATGATGACCTCTTTTTACAGCGCACATTAAGGATGAAGGAGCACATGAATCCGCTCCATGTGAAATTTCTGCCCCCTTTAAAATAATACATGTTAGATATTAGCAATCTGTTAGTAAGAGTTGAAATTTATATAGAAGTGAATGCGGCGTAGCTTGTGAATACATCTACCTCTTGTCGCGTCCTGCTGCTAGGGGAGGTCGCGAAAGAGCGATAAGAGGCAGCTGAATTCGAGGGGAAAATGCGACGCAGTAGTCAAATGGTTAGTGCTTGGGACTTTCGATATAATGAAGGTCAGCTACGCTAACCAACATCGCGTGGTGTCCTTATGCAAAACACTTTGCTTTTAAATGGCTGCCTGGCTTTTCTATAGCCTCTTAATTGCAGGAAGCAGGTACTCTATTTAAATTAAGATTCTTTACTTCAAATGTAAACTGTTTTACGTGAGTACAAATAAAGGTTGTTGTGTTTGTTGTTGTTAGTTCATCCATGTGTGTAAATGAGAACCTGCGATGGACTAGCAGCCCATATTGCTAGGGCGGGGGAGTAGGGGTTATCTAGTAATACGCCTTGTTGCTCCATTCTACAGACACTGGCAATAAGCTTTAGCAGTTGTGATTCACAAAACACGTAAAACTATAGATGTCTATAGATGTACCAATTCAAAATGATGCTTTGTTCTAAAGCAAACCGCTCCGATCTTAAGGAAGTACCACGTCAATTTAAGTGATTTTTCTTTAAAAACAATTGCTATTTGTAATTTTTACATTCATGGTTCTTCCAAGAATTACCAGCAGCTTCATGGATGGCACTTTTTTCTGATTTGGTGAAACAAAACAACAAGATCATGGTTTTTCTTGGGATTTAAGAAAGAAGGAATTTTCCAACTCTTTTCACTTACCTCAGCAAGGAGAAGTTCAATGATCTCTACATTTCCCGCCAACGAAGCCCTGCGTCGTGCAATTTCAAAAATGAACAACAATGATGAAGTAAGATCAAAAATTAAGACAAATTAAATAAGGTAAAATTGATAACACATTCATAGAAAGGCGTAAGAGATACATAAAATAGAAGAAAGTTCTTATGATTCAAACCTTCACTTTATTCCTAGTCTACGGTAAATATACTTTGTATCATTTCAAAGGAGGCTTGAGAGTGGGTGAAAAAGGGAGAAAATGAGAGGGAGAGGGCTTGAAATTCGGGAAGGAATGATTTTCATATGATGAAGAGAAGCAGGAGAAAAAGCGATAATCCGCAATATTGCGTAACATTTTGTATTAACGGAGCAGCTAAGAACCGGAACAGGAAGTAACCCCGCAAGGGAAGCGGACGTTATTACTCCCCAAGGGAAGCGGAAGTTAATACTCCCCAAGGAAAGCGAAAGTTGTTATTTTCCAAGGGAAGCAGAAGTTAATACTCCCCAAGAGAAGTGGAAGTTGTTTCTGCCCAAGGGAAGCGGAAGCTATTACTCTCTAAGGGAAGCAGGAGTTATTACTCTCCAAGGGAAACGGAAGTTATATATTACTCCCCAAAAGAAGCGGAAGTTAATACTCCCCAAGGGAAGCGGAAGTTAATACTCTCCAAGAGAAGCGGACGTTAATACTTTCTAGGGGATGCGGAAGTTAATACTCCCCAAGGGAAGCGGAAGTTAATACTCCCCAAGGGAAGCAGAAGTTATTCTCCTCAAGGGAAGCGGAAGTTAATAGTCCCCAGTCCCCACCATGATAACCTTAAGATGGCCGTCATTCCATCAGCGTCTTCAGCATGAATTGATGCTCCGTTCAGCAGCAGAAGTTTGACCATACCGTAATGACTGTTGATGCAAGCAACATGCAGAGGAGAAAACAAATCTTCCTGAAAAGATGAAACAAACACGGAATTGCTGACTTTCGTAATCTCAGTGCACGAGCAGGATCCCCTGTTTGGGTTTAACGTGGGAAAACATGCAACTGGTACCAAGCGCGGGAAAATGATAAGCAACTGGCGTCAAGCGCGGAGACGCGCAAGGAGGCATACATCATCTGACTCACAATTGATTGACCTTACATCAATTTATCTATCAATGGATATACTGTGACAAAATAATCCTAAAATTGAGTAGCAGGTCAAATTGGGAGGGGGAGAAAGGCCAGTGTTCTAAGATATCAAAACGATATAAGAATCGGGATTGTAATTACTTCTTTTGATGAAAAAGAGTTTGTGAGCTGTTCAGTACTAGCAGAATAGTGTCTAAATTTTGCTGAGTTAAATCTTGAAGAGGAAATACCTGGTTTCTAATCATTTTCTTTTTTACCTCCTATCAGATTGTTGGATATTTTATGCATAAGCGTCGGCCTCATAATCTATCCCAAGTTTTTAAACGGTGTACGGAGCTCGGAAAACACAAATTAAAGTAAAACAAAGATACCCGGAATTTGGGGAACTTACCTGTAAAGCACATGTATCTGCGCCATATTTTATGCAAACCTCAGCAGACTGAAGTGAGAAATTTAAAGCACGGTATAACGGCTGGTTCCCACAAGCGACGGAAGCGGAATCGGAAGCGGGATCGGAAGCGGGATTGGAATCGCAAGAAAGTTTCGATCTAGTGAAAATCAAAACGACCTAAGCCGATAGTAAGCGACGGAAGCAGAAGGGGAATCGGAAGAAAATGGAAACCTTCTGATCCTTCCGACTCCGATTCCGTTTAGCTTCAGATTCCGATTGCGACACTAGAGCGTAAAGCTCCTTATGCTTCCGACTCCGACTCCGCTTAGATTACGTCGCTACTAGGAACCAGCCTAAATATAACGCGGATTCATCGTTGTACGACACTCTGATAATGTCAGTATACATGAAGAAAATCGTATACACGAACTCTAGAAAAAAGTATGAATGAAATGAATGTCACTTTTTGAATGGTGACGCAAATAAATTAGTTTCAAAGAAAGCACAAGAATCATAAAATTATACTCGATGATATAATACCATTTTCAAGTATTTGTTACACTGGTGTTTAGCAAATTTCCACCGGTTTTCCGTGGTGTGGACTCTTATTTACCACGATTTACGTCATCACATGGTCAAAATGTTGTGGACTCACGAGGCGCAGCCGAGTGAGTCAGCAACAAATTTTGACCATGTGATGACGTAAATCGTGGTAAATAAGAGTCCACACCACGGAAAACCGGTGGAAATCTCTTTTTTACCATAATATTTAGAAAAAAATACAAGAAAAAATCGAAGTTTCGTTACAAAACTTGATGCATTGCGTGAGGAAGCGTTGTCTATAACTTGCATTGCGTGATGTTAGCGTCAGCACCGTTGTCTGTACTCTCATTTACCACCCGCATCGACCAATCAGATTGCGAGATTACCGGCAATTGTGGTAAAAATGATAACTTACACTGCTGGCTGTCCCTTTCAGTCTAGCAGGCGAGCTGATCACGTAAACAAGCTCGGCGAGACTGGAGCAAGCGAACAAGCCGAGGGGAAAACACCACGACTTTTCCCTAGTCCCCCTCGGCTCGCATTTCTCGCGTGATTTACTCGCGCACTCGACTATCCAGAGAGGGGACGGCTAGCAGTCTAATGTTAACTACTAATAAGGTGGCTGATCCTACCTTAATGTGGCCGTGTTGAACAGCCAAATGAAGACATGAATTGGCATCATTATCCATCTTATTTAAAATGGCGGAACAAGAAACACCAACAGTGCTGGCTGCAGATCGTAAGAGAGGGTGAAATAAATATTGAATTAGAGCGGTTTTTAATTAAATGTCGAAAGCAATTTCGCATTTGCTTTGGTTTTGCATTGCTACGCTTTGTGATTGGCTGAAAAATCCCGCGCCACTTTATCAACCAATCAGAAGTAAAACCAAATCCAATCGTGACTTGCTCGCACGCGGCTACATGTATTTGCTTCGAGTTCTGATTGATTCGTTTGATTGTCTGCGTCTACGAGAGGGAAGGGGAGGGGAGAGTTGGGGGCAAATATGACAAACCTGTAGAGAGTAACTTTTCTAATACGTCATCATGTCCGTCTTTAGCTGCCAGGTGTACCGCGGTATATCCGTCATTGTCACTCAGACCTGGATCCGCGCCGTGCTTCAACTTGAAAAAAGAAGAAAGAAAAAAAAGCGGAATTGTAGGTTGCTTGTTATTGGCTTCAAACATGATCGACGGTGAAAACTTAAAGGCTTCCTAACGTTCGCTTTGAATTTTCCTTTTTCTCCTTCTTCTTCTTCTTCTTCTTCTTTGTCCGAATACAACTCACCGTCTATATTGAAGATTCTAGTGAGTGCATGTTTAAATAAATATTAACCCACCAACTCATACCAATTAAATGTAGATAAAATCGAAGTTAATGTGTCTGAACCATACTTTTGTTTGAAAACTTGGATGGAGATCCCGAGAAGGATGTTATCGATGGAAAGATGGTGCCTGTTATAAGTGATCTTAGCCGCTGGAACTGTAAATTGTGGCAGTAGTCACAAAATACGTCAATCGTTTTCTAGCCTGGATCCTTTTCCCTTCTGTGATATCCTTACCAGGATTTCGACGACATTCAGTTTTCCTTCCTGTGAGGCTGCGTGTAGTGGAGTGGAGTTTTCATTATCAGTGGCATTAGCATTTGCTTTCCCTTCGCTTAACAACACCTTGAGCAAAATAGAGGCAAATCAGTTTAACTCCTACTCTTCTTCTCGCTAGCTCTCGCCTTTGCAAAAGAAGGCTCATAAAAAATGCACTTTCGAAATGTAAACTTTTTTAATATTGCTACGTTTTCCTATGCTCGCCTTAAATGTGATCGACATTTTGCCTATAAGGAGGATAAGCAAAGCGTGACACGGGCATACGAGGTAAAGACAACTGAAACGCAGGCGGCCCACACGAACGGAAGTTATCTCGGTTATCTGAATTCCCTTTAGTGCAGTATTACTATTTCCCACCGAATGCAATACTGATCTACTGCACAGTTGCTCCAGCATATTGCCGGTAGCGATTTCCCAGGGGAACTCCAACATAAAAATGACCCTTAGGGTACTACAATCTAAAATGACCACCGTTAGAATTATTGCGGTACCTTTTAGGGTATTGAGCCGAAAATAACCACCACCACACAGGCTAACCACTACACCACCACGCAGGCTTACCACTACACCACCGAGTATCCACATTTGTTAGATGATGGTAGGGAGAATATATAAATTAATCACCTGAACGATTGCCAAGTTTCCTCTTCTAGCGGCGTAGTGCAGAGCTTGCTGGCCATAATTTGACTGCTTGGCGACGTCAGCTCCGTGAAATATCAGTAAGCGAGCAGTCACAGGACTGTTGAATCTCGCCGTGACTTGAAGAGGAGAAGCGCACTTACTTTCCTCTCCACTGTTAATATTTACATCTGAAACAAAACAGAGGGTAAATAAATACTTCTGCGTTTTTTTTTTTTCGCCAGTCCATGCGCGAATTATTAATTCCCTCTGTGACTGAAAAAAATATATATAGAAATGTCCAACGGCTTCACATCTATATCTCGAAAATGCTCAGATTATCTACCTGCGATTTTATGATAACTTGCGATGCTTCTTTAAATAGACCACCTCGATATATATATAGTAGTTTTTCTAATTTTGTAATTTCGGCTCAAACAGAAAAACCATTGATACGGCCAGAAAGAACATCTTCAAATTAGCAAGACCTTAAAATCTGAGCGTTATATATCTTGCTTAGAAGTGAAAATTTAAGTCAGTGAATTGTGAACTTTTTACAGACAAGATAAGCGTACTGCCATACAAACATGTCGACATTCACTGACTTATATCTCCGCTTGCAAACAACATATAACGCTCAGATTTACAAGGTTTGTTGACCTAAAGGTGCCCTTTCTAGTAGCATCGATGGTTTTTTTGTCCAAGTAGAAATAAAAAAAATAGAAAAACTAAACGGTACACGTAGGCTTTCCTACAAGATTTTGCAAATCATAGTAAACTGAAGAGAAGTAACGGGCTTAAAAAAAATCTCATTGAGCTTAAGAATTGAGATTATTTCACTTTATCATGAATTTGGCTTTTCTAAAGTTAAACTGTGAACTAGAGGAACGCTTAAAAAATCTAATATTGGTTAATAAAGATAGATTGAATTGAGGAACACCTAATTAACGATTAAAGTCTGTATTTGAATTTGTTTGAGCCTTATTTGGAAGCCAAAAATTTCACGTTGGTAGATAATATAAAATCAATGTTTTTTATCAACTAAAACAGTGTTTCTCAAAGAGAAAGGCCTTTCTGATGTGTTTTATTTCTATTACCTGCACCCGCATCTATGAGCAGCTGCACAATCTCTGCGCGGTCATACCGAGCCGCGTAGTGGAGTGGGGCGAGCCCCTCCTCGTCGATGGTGTCAACAGTTAGTGCACTTCCTTTTAACAATGCTCTAACTACGTCAATTAGACCTTCACGACATGCCTGTAACAACATAACACTTTTCAATTCCACGCATTCGTCAAGAGTAGTTTTCTCTTGAGTGTCGTAAAACCAAAAACAAACTTATTACTCTAGCCAATCACAGCAGACGCAGAAAATACAATGAACCAATCAGAACTCGAAGCAAATACATGTCGCCGACGCTAAACGCGGGAAAATGCGTGCAAGCAAGTCACAGGCGTTTTGAGGATGAGCGAGCGTGAAGCGCAAGCAACGAGAGTGGAGCGCGAGGCACGCGAGGGCACTGAGGGATTGAAAATAACAATAACACAAAAACTTTTTTTGCTGCGTAGCACTCACGTTAAATGATAATGGCCGTTTTTATGCTACAGACGTTAATATCGTCTGAGACGTTAAAGTCGTCTCGAGACGACTTTAACGTCTAGTATAAAAACGGAAAATAAGCCAGACGGATTTAACGTCTGACGACTTTAACGTCTTCTTTTAAGTGCGTCGTTCAGACGCACTTAACAGACGACTTTAACGTCTCAAACGGGACAGCCTTAACGAGGACGAATTTAGCCCTATTTGTATATTCGTGCTCTTAACATTTATTTGGGGACGACTTTTGTCGCCGTGTCCAGTTACTTCCGAGAATAGTTTTTTTTTTTAGAAAATCTCGTGTTTTTCTCTGTGGCCATCTACTTTAATGCGTCCCGTTTTTATACCAGACGCATTTAACGTCTGAGACGTTAATTGCGTCTAGACGACTTTAACGTCTCTAGCATAAAAACGGCCAATATTGAAATTAATATTTTTTTAAGGAAAAAAGCCTATTTTTTCCTTCCCTCCCCTCGCGTGTCTCGCGCACCCCAAAAATTCCTGTTGTGCAGACAAGTCACGATTAGTTTTGGTTTTACATCTGATTGGTTGAGAAAGTGGCACGAGATTGTTTTAGCCAATCACAAAGCGTACGTAGCAATGCAAAATCAAAGTAATCGACACTCAATTGAAAACCATTCTAATCTGTAAATTTCATAGTGTATTTCGAGGCAGCTTAAAACAATAATGAAATAATTAGAAAAAATGCCAACTTTTTAGCGATACGGCAGCCATATTGATTTTCCCCCTTAGGTATCCCAAACTGACCACTGAAATTAATATATTATTTTGTTAACAAATGATTTCAATGTTCGTTAAGGCACGCGCCCAGTGGGTCAAAATCAATATGGCTGCCGTACATCGCTAGGTCTTTTGTTTTTATTTCATTTTACGTATTTCATTATAGACCTTTGTAAACAATTTTAAGCACATGAAATATCATTCTCAAGTAAATACTTCATATATCTTCAATTATCTATGTCAAACCAGAGGAAATTGAATAAGTTAAAATAATCCCTACAAAGTACTCTTTCTGGAGTTTTCTTTTCTCCTATACTTATCATGATAGTGTTTGCAAATGCCCTCGAAATAATGATTGTGCATTTTTATTACAGCCGCTTAACGTTAACTCTAAAATCCGTGCACCACAAATTAAAACGAGAGTATATTATGATGACTGAAAATAAGAACCTAAATGAACATGAATTATCTAAATCTTGCAACACGCTTGAACATAATTTCTACAAGAAATATAAACAAAATTTCAGCAAATTTAGTGTAGTGTATTTTTAAAACCTACTATTTACACGTGAATCAACTAACAAGGTATTTAATTCAAACTTTTAATTTAACATAGAATTTAATAATTAATATATACTAATAAATTAAACTTCTCCGAAAACTGAAGACATAAATGCTGAAAATTCTAGTCTTTCTTTCGTACCCCCATTTTTAACTATTCTAACTAATAGGTGCTTGCAAAAAATGTGTTTTTTATTGAACGAAATCCTTTGTTAACCATTCATATGAAAGCTACTGAGCATTACTTTTCTCCAGTAACAATATAATGTTAATATGCTATAAAATATGGCTTCAAATTTGACTCTGTTGATGAAACGCAAGTGTGACCATTTAAATGAACTCTATTGAACAGTACTTTCTTTTGATACCGTTTAGAAAATGGTTCTACCTTTTTTGCCTATGAATAGAATCTTAACGTGCGACCATTCGAATGAAAGCTATTGTGCAGCACTTTCGTGTGGTACTGTTTATTATGCTGTACATGGCGGTTCTAACTTTTGAGTCTGTGGATAAAATCCCAAAGTGTGAGCATTCAAATAAAAGCTACTGAGCAGTACTTTCCTGTGGTACTGTTTATTATACTGTACAAGGTGGTTCTAACATTTGAGTCTGTGGAGGACACCCAAAAGTGTGAGCATTCAAATGAAAGCTACTGAGCAGTACTTTCGTGCGGTACTGTTTATTATTATGTACAAGGTGGTTCTAACATTTGAGTCTGTGAGGGAAATGCTAAAGTGTGATCATTCAAATTAAATCTATTGAGCAGCACCCGTGGTTCTGTTTGTTTCCCAATTTGTCCCGAGGAGAAGTTAGGGAGGTTAATGTTTTAGCACTAATAGAAGATATAAAGAGTAAAAATACCTGATGCAATCCAACTCGATGGCAAAGGTTCCTTTCGACTGAATCGGAAATGCTTCTTCGTAGAATACTTGTCATGGAACGCGCGCGTTTTTCTTTCTTGGAAAGTTGTCGGAAATTCGACAAAGGAATATCTTGTACTTCTGATAAATGCTGTTCGTTTTCCAAGTCACGAAGAAGGACAGTTGTACTGCGATCCATGTGGAACTTAAAGTGAATAAAGGATGATTTACATTTCCTTCACTAAAAGCTTTAGGGTTTGATTATATCTCACTTCCCATCCGGACAAGTGTTAAAACTAAAAATCTTTTTTTCATTTCATTTAAAATTCAAAACAAATTGAAAGCTAGCGTAAAATGTCAAACGGTAAGTATATTTTAGACTTACAAACGAATCTCTGAAAAAACACAGTGATCAATTGTAAAATTAATGAACGAATGTAAAGCTTCTCTTCATTATTTTTGAGGTGAGAATATTCTAATGTGACATTTTTTTCATTAGAAAAGTAATCGATGATTACAAACTGAATATTCTAAACTAAATTTAAATAGAGTCTGACAATTTTAACTCCATATACCATCTACTTTATTGAGTCTAAGACGTTTCAATTAAGAATTGGATGCTTGTATTTTTGAACCTTTAAAATTTATTTTACCTTTGAACGTAGAAAGAAAAGCGTTAATATGGAGATTCCTGACTTCTTGCTGTCGCAATTAAATTCAACCTTGCTAGAACTGAATGGATAAAATATTTCAATGACGTTTGTCAAGTCCTTTATAGCTTAAGTAAATACAAAATTAGTGAGGATAAAGATGGTAATCAAGGTAGTAACAATAGAACATTGTACTTTTCAGAAAAAGTAATTACTTGCGAGCACCTGTCCGTTTGAAAAGATGTCGAAAAAAATTTTGATCAATTTGGAAGTTCTTTGAAATTCATGCTTGTGGACAGAATAGAAGATTACAGATGATAATTGTTGTATACACTGAGTGAAGAAAGAAAAAGCGAAGCGTGCAATATAATCACCAAAGTTTCTGAGAGTTTGCGTCAACTTTAAACTGACGGAAGTGAGCATAAATGAAGAGGTAAGCAAGAGAAAAATTAAAAGAATCAGCCCTTGTGTTTGTAATTGTTTTGCTTTCGCCGTAAATTGAAACTGATTAATAACTGTACCTGAGGAAGGCTGGTCTGGCCAGTTGAAATATTATACGAAACAAATCGCCAAAACGCTGTTTTCAGCTTTGTTTTAAAGTTATACTTCAATTGTCATTTACTAAATGTTTTGGCTAAAGCAGATCCTCAAGGATGCAGCGTACAAGCAGCAGGATTTTCGTGTACGGTTTCTTGACATTTATCCAGTAATAAAAGTCACAAAGGGCCTTAACGGGGTGTGAGCATCAGCAATCAAAGGTGTGAAATCGGGGATCAGAGGCTGGGATTTTAGATTGCAATACATTGAATCAGTAGCAGACGTTTTGTGAGTGATCAGAGACGACAATTTATCACGCTTTTGGGATTAAAGCACTTTAAAAACCTAAGTAATAGTGACGTTAAACAACCCAAAAAATAAACGACATAGATAAGTTATCTGTATGACTGATTAAAACACGTTTTGTTTAACTTATTTAGAACAAAATGTCGCTTGAGTCTTCGTAATAACAAGTAAAATTACAACGAGCTGTAACAACCTCCTGCTACGAGAGGTCACGTGATCTGGTATTTGCCAGGTCTTCTTGTTGTACGTATTTAATACCGAGGAGACCTGGGACGAGGATAAGTTTTAATGCTGTCAGCTGCTGTCAGGCCTTTCCCGATTCTGCTCCGAAAAAGCTAAAAAGTTGCTTCGAAATATGCCAAAAAGTTGCTCAAAAGTTGCTCCAAAATTTTGTAAAGTTGCTTGAATATTTTTAAGACTGCATGTCTAATTTTAATAACAATTGCTTGGTAATCAACATTAAAGTACAACTAAGTGACTAGTTACAAAAATTAGACAACTGCAGTTTCAATGGGGTTTTCGTCTTCGGAAGACAACGTGGCGTCCGCCATTTTGTTTACACACAGTCCACAGGCAGCCCAAACCCAATTCTTGTAATTAATTACCCATTCAAAGGGTAAAACTATGAGTTTTACAAGAAAGATGTTAAGAATTTTAACCAAGAGAATTTTAACTTGTTTATTAAAAAAAAAAAGAGTTATTCAGCATTTTGGTTCAAAATAGCCCAAAAGTTGCCAAAAAAGTCCTAGTTTTCCGCAAAGTTGCTAGAAGTTGCTCTCTGACAAAAGAGTTGCTCATAATACACCAATATCACGCTAGCATGGCATGAAAATATATTTAATTTAGTGGGGAAAAGAGTCCAGTATCAAATTCAGCACATCAATATTAGTAAAACTGTAAATTTTCGTAAAGATTGCTCGTACACTGACGGTGATATGAACTTTTGAAACTTAGTACTCTGGCCTAATTTTTACAAAGAAATGTATGGAAAAACACGAAAACGAGGCTGGACGGGCAATCTATGCCCGTCCACCATACATTTCTTTGTAAAAATGCTCAGTTTCAAAATTTCATACTTTAAATTCGTCAGTTTTCTAACAATCTTTACAAAACTTTGTAGTTTTACTGATATCGATATGCTGAATTTGATGCTGGGCTCTTTTTCCCAATAAACTAAATATATTTTTGTGCCATGCTAGCGTGATATTGGTCTATCCTAAAAGTTGCAAAAAAAGTTGCCGAGCAGA
The DNA here is from genome assembly GCA_024195265.1 of Dendrophyllia cribrosa. Classification (NCBI taxonomy): domain Eukaryota; kingdom Metazoa; phylum Cnidaria; class Anthozoa; order Scleractinia; family Dendrophylliidae; genus Dendrophyllia; species Dendrophyllia cribrosa. Next base: position 38,089,305 of record JAJLRJ010000009.1, read on the forward strand.
ATCTGCAGACATTCTTGAAGGCTTTGATTCTCATGGTTTGAATCATAAATTAACTGAAAAAACAGGATCATAATTCCCTTTTTTAAGCCTGGTTTCTAAGGCTCGTTACAGAGAATAAGAAGCAAAGGACCGCGAACGAAAATGCTGCCGGTGTACGTAGGATCTGGAGCAGATCCAGTCAGCCAAAAAGAGAGATAAAATCAAAGTATGTAGCAAGGCTGATACTACGTAGAGCATTTACTGGACGCGACAACGACATGATAGAGCCCAAACTGAAAGCCAAAATGCAACCGTGGACAGTTGTTTCGACCTGGTTGGGTCTCGTCAGCACGGTGTAGCAGCAAAAAGATAGAAAAACTAGCGCGAACGCCAATTCTCTACCAAATCGTTACAGAGAGGCTGAAAAGGCTGAAAAGACCTAGGGTGTTTTAGTCATTTCTTGGATTTCAGTCATTTCAATGCTAAATTACTGAAAAATACATTATTTTATAGTTATTATATATACTTCATATCATGCGTAATGCCAAATGCAGCCATGTCTGTTTTATTACATGTCGTCACCAAAACAAATATTATTAGAGTAATAACAGCTAGATGCCAAAGTACAATGCGTCTCTTACCCTCTGTTTAAATTAGAGTATGAGCTCGAGATTTCTATCGCGTGATGGTTGATGAGGGCGAAGCATAGAAAACAAGAGAGAATAATCTAATTGTTTTAGTCGGCAAATCTACTAGACGTTCAAAACTTAAAGTGCCTATAACCCCTAGAAAGTTATTTTCAGAATCAACTCTATGTACATTGAATAGTTGAATGGTAAAATATTTCTGGTTTTGAACGTCGCCTTTGTGAGTTATAGAGTTTACAAAATGCTAATTAGATGACGTCAACCCGGGAATTTGCCATTATTTCTACACCAATTTACAATGCGCAGTTTACAGCTTGAAGATAATTAATTTGATAAATGCTAAAAATAAACTGTGGATAGTCGATTGATTCGTAAAAAATATGACTTGGAGGTGAAAACAAGTAGTTGTATAATAAATGATTCCCGGGTTGACGTCATCTAATTAGCATTTTGTAAATTCAAATCTCTACAACTCACAAACGCGACGTTCAAAACCAGAAATATTTTACCATTCAACTATTCAATGTACATAGAGTTGATTATGAAAATAACTTTCTAGGGGTGATAAGCACTTTAACAACAAGACAGGTTCGCGTTTTTATTGAATAATGATATAAATAACAACCGCACACTGAAAACCGCACACACTCACGTTCTACAACAGGACAGATAGTGAGTAGCGTAGCCAATAAGAGAACAGCATTCGTGATAGAACGCTAGTAGATTTATACTAAAATGTGATATATATTGGTCTGTCGAGTGTGATCGTCCGGGTTAGCGCCCGGGGGTTGGCGTTGTTCTGAAAAGAACTATAGATCGTTTTCACTCACGTGACAAAATTCTTGACAACCGTTGCTACGCCGCCATATTGGTGGACCAAAGTGTAAACAAACCCGAGTCGCGTCCTCTTAATTATACGGGTGCTGTAATCAATTGTTCGATGTGGAAGCAAAAGCGGTCGAGATAGGGGTATTTATTTCACTTGAGTACGTTCTCAGTTATGAATCAAAGTAAAGAAACCGACAAATTGCCGCAAGAGAGGCGATCGCGATGGATTTCTGCTATTAGTCGGGCAGAATCCTTACGGACGAGTTTTGAACGATAGTGTGCACGTGTAAGCCAGATATTTTGTTTCAATTTTCTGGACAAGCGGCTATAACAGGGATAGATATAATGTTGACTGGGTTTCATTAATACTCGGGAACGACACAAAAAAGAACAGGATAAAAGAAACGTCGAACAAACGTCGCAGCGAGAACAGAGAGAGGAATCAAAAGGAACAAAAAAAGCCAAAGCGATTATAGCCGAAAAAATGTCAGCAAAGAAACGCGAACTAAACCCGGGGGGCAAATGTCTGATATTGTGTTCGAGAACGAATCTCCAAAAGCTAAAACTAAGCCCCCAAGGATATTTCATGTCTTGCCCTACTGAAATATTTCATACGGTTTCGCCTTTTCTTTTACGCAAATTCGACCAAAACATTCTCGGCTGTTGTTTGCGCTCGTGCGATTTCCGTTTTTATGGCTTCGATACACAGACCTAAAACTCCCTGATGAAGTCTACTATAGTTAAACGAAATATGTAGGAGAAATAAATAACTTTTTCAGCTTATAGTTCGCAATTGCTGCCCACTAGTCTCTCTTTCAAACTGATCGTTAAAAATTCTCCACTCGCATGTACACAACTTGTGTACATGACTGAGTTTATCACTGAGCCGGGGTGTTGTCTAGGTCAGTTCCAAACAAACACTCGCCATATAATATGAAAAGGATTATGTTTGCCCAGCCTTACAACCAAGGCAATGAGCAGACGAAACTGTTCCTTCTCTTTCCGTGTTGATTAAAATTGAGATTTTGAGTCATCGCTGGAAATGTCTCACCTTCGCTAAATAAACTTGTCCGTAGCAATGATTTGGCTTAGTAGTACGCTAACTATAAATACGGACACTGTTTTATTATAAGCTCCTAGTGTAGGCATCGGAAAGTTTTAAACTGCTAGTGGGTGTAAAGGCTGTTACAATGATTCAACTGTTTGAATATGAGACAAGCAGTCCGGTTCGAATAAATGTCGACATGGGATGGATTTCTAATTGCCGAGATTTTCTCCAAATAACACTGCTTAACTCGCAATTTCAACTTCTTAGCATATTCCGAAATGGGAAAGAACAAGTCAAATAAAGATTTTCCCCAGACTTTGCTTCACATCCCGAAGTATTCATTTCTAAAATGCGACAACTATAGATATGACTTGCATTGCACCCTATTACTGCTATTACGCAATTGAAAGTGGTCCACCAATATGGCGGCGGATCTGTCGTGACGTCATGTGAAAACGATCTATTGTTCACGGACATTGACTGACGTTTTGACAACCTGAGCGGAAGTCATCTTCAGAGTCATGTGTATTGTGAACCATTAATAAGCAACTGAATTAAGAATAATTACTTTTCTTAGTCGAGCAGCGGAGCCCTATATTCACCGAATTTATCCGTGTAATAAAATGGCAGAAATGGCTATGTGTTGAACTGACAGTGGAAAAACAGAACAGTTTGAAAACTGATATATATGCGGTTGAAGACTTTTGGAGGTTCATCAACATCATCGTTTTCCTATAATCGCCACCATAAACTCATAACAGACAAGCTTCTGTCGCCACCAATCAACCGCGATTATCGGAAATTTTATTCATAACAATTTCAGAAAAGAGGAAAGGAAAGATTCAAAATCGCCCTTTAAAATTGACAGCGAAATAAGGTTTTGGTAATGTCCACTTCATCATTGCGTGCTTATACCACCATGATCACACTTGATAGCCTTTTGACAGCGCTCTGAAATGGTAGGAAATTAATCGAGCCTTAGGCGCATCGAAATAAAAACTAACGGTACTATAAAATAAAATCACCAGATATAATCTATAAAAGGGACAATTGTAATCCTTAAAACAATATCGAAGCAAAAGAACATGTATTCTGGGGTTTAAAGGGCAGAAAACTAGTTGGTAAGTCGAAGAACACTTAAAACGTTTATAGCAAAGGCTGGTTTTCACTAGCGCATAAGCATAAGCAGAAGCAGAAGTACAAGCATAAGAAGAACAAACCACTTTTTTTTCTTATGTTGTCCTCACTAGGAATCACCGCGACATAAGCAGAAGAAGAACGGATGGTTTTGATATTCTTATGCTTATGATTATGTCGCGGTGATTCCTTGTGAGGACAACATAAGAAAAAAAAGTGGTTTTGTTCTTCTTATGCTTATGCTTATGGCGCTAGTGAAAACCAGCCTTAAGTCACGAGACATTAGAGAATGTTTTTATTCAGTCATAAATACATGGAACCAAGTTCGGTGAATAGGCGTCTTATTGTGTCTATGCTCAATATAACTATCCTTCATAATTTAACAAAAGAACTAAAGAATTAAATTTTGTTGGATACATACATATTTATTAATTCTGGTTGTTTTAGTGAATGATGCCATCGTGAACTGTCGCAGCCCTACCTTTTAATTAATATTTAAATATTGCATTAAAGTGCCTATGAAATGAAATTTTCAACCCGTTTCTTATACTAAAAATTGAAGTCCATGTTCCACTGATTCATAATTTTCCAATACCCTTTGTTTACCGAAGGGACCTGAAAGTCCCAAAAGATTAAACCATGTGATCAAACACAAAGATGATGAAACGACCCATCCTGGACGTTCAATTCCAAAGAGCCTTTACCCCTTTATTCTTGTAGTTAGGACACAACATTGCATCATACATAAAAAAGGAGCATCATACACGTGGCATTCAGGTTCGTACTATTTTGCTTTATTTGAGTCGGCTATTGATTGAGTCGAAGGCTGAATAATTTTTTGTGAATAGTTAAAAACTTAGAGCACACGTTGAAAACTATTTTAAGTGCAAAATTTCTAAATTCGCTATCGAGAGATCGTAGTGCTTGTTTGGGACTTGTAAGTTCCGTCATATGTTATAGGCACCCATAAGCTTATATATACAGTATGTGGAATTTTCTTTGAGTGCAAGGAACACGTATATCACTTCTTTTACAACTGACAACATTTTAAAATTCATGTAAATGAAAGAAAGCAAATTAAAGAGTTGTTTTCAGTATTTTGTTTTTCCTTCATGTTTGGTATGACATGTTGGGACTTTCAAGTCCCACCTACTGTGTTACCATGGTAACCATCTATTTTCCAACAACAAGTGCAGTATTTCCCTTTAGTGACTCGATTTTAATAAAATCCTAGAAGGATTCGCCGCTACTACATGTATTTCCCATCACGGTAAATAAAGGGTTAAGTTATGGTCAAGCAACGAAAAGTATTTTATTGGACGTCCAAAGTTAGTCAAAAATGAACCTTTCGTGTACTGGGGCCTGGAACTAGTATAAAAAGAAACATAGAATGCACGATCACTGCAACAAACCGTTGAGAATGGCCGGATCTGGGTTGCCAGACCTAGATCGGTATTAATACTTGAAGTGAGACAAAAGAGACGACAAACTGATCCTTACGGCAAAAAAAAAAAACAGAAGCAGAAGCAAATAACATGGTGACGTCATGAGTTGTGCAAAAATGTCGTTTTCAGACAACGCTTCAGTATTTCTCGTAAACAAACCACTTTTTTAGCTATATTTTTAGCCGTTTTGCTCAGTTTAAATTTAATTTCATAGGCACTTTATATGAAGAACAGGGTAAATAAATAGATTGCTGTACACGACGGGAAATGATCCCCGACGCCAAATGATCCCCAAATAGAACTAAACACGACGCGAAATGTTCCCCAAGAAATTATCGGAATGGAATGGGATGACGTTTCTGTCCCGCGGATGCCAGAATTACTAAAATAAAGTAAATAAAAGAGATGTTGACTCAAATTGTCTGAAGTGTTCATGTATTTATTAATTTGGAACAATTTATTAAATAATTATAACTCATTTTTTAACGAATTTTCAAGAAACTTTCAGAGTTCTAAAAATAATTAGAGGTATGTTACAAACGTGGAAATAGCATAATGTAATCGGTAACAAGTAACATGTAAAAATATTTTCGCTTCCTGTAATAGCATTAATATATGTAGTATTCACATTACCGTTTATATTTCCCTCTATTCTAAAATCAATATTTGAGGGTATAAAAATCAAATATAATTTTGAACTGTAGTGAATACTTCTGCGACCTGTGAGATAATCCTGAACATTGTGACAAAGTGGTAACCCCTTTCTAAAACACGCCGCGAGAACCAAACGCGCTAATAATGATAATAAAAATCAATTTAAAGTGACGGCTAAGGATAAAAGAGAGCAAAAGTTAGAAATTCTTGCACACAGATAATTTTGCTTTACTTTGGCTCAGTGATGTTTATGATTCGTACTACTGATGATTTGCATTTCACAACTTTTAGTCTGTCACACATTATTAAAAGGTATTAATTTTGTTTTAACCCGAGCACAGTTTGAGCGCACTCTCCAGTTTTCATTGCTGACGCGTCGAGTCGCGCACGCAGGGCTTGTTGAGAATTAAAAGCAATCATGTCGCTGGAAAAGCGATCATTTGATGCTGTCTATTATTGTCGATATGGATTAAAAATTGTTACTTTTTCTCTTCGAATCACACAGTCTGTTGTGTCTTTTGTATTTGAAAAAGTTTGGTACATCAGCACGTAAAAGAAAGCCAGGTCGACGAAGACCCAGCCTATTTGTACGTTTTTCATTTTTGTCACGAGAACCCAGTTAAATGCAAGGCATGCGCAGTTAGCCGAATTGAGACTGAGTGTTTTGACGGCTAAGAAACCATAATAAACCAGTCGCACAAGTAATCAGGACAAACAGGAGATTTTACTTAGCGAAAGAAAACATTGGGTTTAGTTGCACTTTAATGAAATTTGGAAGGAACGAACTTCAATAAACAATCAAGGCGGCTATTTAAAAAAAATTGGAATTCAACAGAGGAAATCTTTGATTTTCAGTTTATTCTGTGACCATTCAAATAAAAACTATTGACCAGTACTTACATATGGCAGGGACCGCGGAGGGGGAGGGGCTGGTAGGGCCGCGGCCCCACCACTTTTTTGCGCCCCCGCCCCCACTTTTTTTCGATTTTCAATATGAAAAAATTATTTTCAATTGTCAGCCCTCCCACTTTTCACCTTGCTCCGCGGTCGCTGTATGGTGCTGTTTATTATGCTGTACAAGGTGGTTCTAACGTTTAAGTCTGTGGATGAAATCCTAAAGTGTGACCATTCAAATGAACGCTATTGAGCAGTACCTTCCTGTGGTGCTGTTTATTATGCTGTACAAGGTAGTTCTAACTTTTGAGTCTGTGGATAAAATCCTAAAGTGTGACCATTCAAATGAAAGCTATTGAGCAGCACTTTCCTGTGGGGCTGTTTATTATGCTGTACAAAGTGGGTCTAACTTTTTAGTCCGTGTATAAAATCCTAAAGTGTGACCATTCAAATAAGAGCTACTGAGCAGTACTTTCCCGTGATACTGTTTATTTTGCTGAACAAGGTTGTTCTAACTTTTGAGAGTGTGGATGAAATCCATAAGTGTGAACATTCAAATAAAAGCGAACAAACAGTAATTTCCTTTGGTCCTGTCATGTTATAATGTTGTACAGGGTGGCTCTAAATTTTGAGTCTTTGCCGGTTTAAAATTCACGGAATGTAGCTATTCAGATCAAAGTTATTGAGCAGTAGTTTCCCGAAGCACTGGGTTTTTTTTCCGTATTTTGCACAAGGCAAAAAGGGGAATTTTTTAAGTTTTATAATTGGAAACTGTTGGAAAGGGTTAGTAAGTTCAAAACTTATCGTTTTATTTTTGCCAGAAGTATACATTCAGCTAGCACCTGTTTGAACATGACCCAAGGGAATACATTTTGAAAACATGCCTCTTAAAATATCGACGACTGTTTCGCGGACCTCGCAAATTTTCCAGCAATACACTAGTGGGTTTAAGCAGGAATTAAAGAGAATTAAAAAAGCTGAAATGTAGTAAAATAAAGTTAACAAAGACGTGGGATTCTCTGATAACACAAAAATGGGAAACGTAAAAAGTGAAGGAGCATCGCAGATGACTAATATCACATAAATATAAAAAGTTTTCATCGCCAATTTTTTGGCGCGCGCGAATTGCGTTAATCGACAAATTTGATTTTGTTGACCGTCTTGAACACAAATTAGATTCTGCTGATGAAAAGCAATACGATAAACTTTCCAGTAAGCGACCGAGGCTACAACAATAACAAAAACTATAGCAGAGGCGTTAATAATGTTATTAAAGTGTATTAATGTCTCTAGCATGGCTGCCAGAAAAGATGTTATCCAGATAGCTGATACTGCGATACGGACTCGCGATGAAGTCACTAATTGAGTGTATCTGAGATGCAGTGTCAGAGCGAGGTATCTGTCAATGGAAATGGCGCCAACCGTTAACAACGACGCTCCACCGAAGAAAATGGAAAAGAAGAGCAACGTTTTAATGAGACGACATGTCAGAGTCATGTCTTGATCATCCACAGAGCCATCGCTGCTCACGAGTCCCAACATTTGGAACATCAAGGCAGCGTTAAGTGGCAGAACCAACAAACCTACACCGAGATCAGAAGCCGCGAGGCTAAGTAACAGTATTCGCGACATTTCTGATGTCCGACGCATGGAAGTCGCAATCCAAAACGCGTAAATGACGATAGAATTTCCAAATATCGCTGTTAACGAGAACATTACACTGGTAGCACTGTAAAATACACCGAAGTTTGGATAATCATCAACCATGATTAAAGAAAACTTCGTGAAGCGAAGACAATGTTCCCGCATGCTGTAATCGGTTGGTTTGGCTGTCAGATTTGGCTGTGTATAGGTCTGAAGCCACCCTAAGGAATAAGAAAATTATTTTTTATCTATTAAACTAACTTTGCTAAAGGTTTCTCTATGTTTTTAATTATGTATTTTCATGCAGGTAAAATTACTTAAAGATTTGTAACATTTGATGAACAAAATTTTCGTAAGATTCTTAAAGTTATCGGCGCACTCTCTACGAGAAAACGATCAAAATTTTGCAGAGTGTCACATAAATTACTTAGTCAAACACTTTTCTGTCAAAATGGTTATTGAAGATGAAAACAGCTGACAAAACGACTTTCTAAAAACTCTGCTTATAATCATTTTACATTTTCTACTAGTTTTTAAAGATAGATGGATTCATATAATCAAAAATTAGCACCGCGTGGAAAGAAGCGTTCCTCTAGCTTGCGCGAAGTGAAAGTAAAAGCCTGTTGAAACAATTTCTCGTCGTTTTGGAGACATTATGATGGTAATATATGAGTCATGTATAGCAATAAATACTGAATTACCTTATTAATCGAAAAAACTTGCTTCAACTGGGATATTTCAAGAATTCGCAAGGAAACCAAATATTGGTCAAACAATTCTGTTTTTTTTTTTTACCTTGTCGGTTGTGTTGCTGAATTAGGGATTATAATTCACGTAAATTATTCAAATCCCCTTCTTGAAGTGTTCTGTGAATACTACTTGGATGTGCCATTTTTACTTGGCTAAAAAGCGACAAAAAGCGGATGTTCCACTTCCCGGCTACACTTCCACAGTTCGAACTCGGAATTCTCCCTTCTGATTGCCTTGTTGTCTTTTATTTTTGTTTGGACAGTTTCCTGGCTCATTAACAACATCTTCTTATTAGTGATTACCTTTTCATGTTCTTCACCGGTCTGTTCAGTCGATAATGCAACTTATTGTCTGAATTTTTGCGAAAGGAATTGCTGACGATTTTCCGCGACCTCGTTTATTTATTACAGACACAAAATCGCGAAAAAGAAGTGGCGCAAAAATATTGCCCTTAAAAAAATGGAACAGCGTTTTAATGAAGAAATATGCTTACCATTTTTGTGTATGCTTGCGCCACACTTGGCAGAATTGAGATAGAATAGCCTTTTGAAAACGCTTTACTGTGGCAGGAAATTAATCAAGCCTAGCACGTCGTTATAGATTGCTACTGCTTGTTGGCGGTTTAAATTTAGATGTATTCTTTACTTTAAAGGCAAAAAAATAATTTGGAAAAAAAAAACACTCAGAATGCGGAATACTGTGGTTACTAGCACAATAAATCACGTCTTTAAATTAAAGGATGCGGAAAGCGATCAGTTATATGACAAGAGCCTCGTGAGAGTAATTAGTAAAAAAAAATAAGCCTTTGAGAGTTTTCCAACATTCCTTGCAGTTTGTTTATAGCGCAGTTCAAGCTTAGAAAAGAGTGGTGTATAGCTTTTATGAAATAACTAAATTATCACGCGCTTTACCAAAAAATAATACGGTTATCATATAGGTGGTTTTCATGTTACGTCATCGCCGCCATGCTGGTGGACATAAACAATAGTTCTCTCATTAGCTCCTTTTGTTCGTCCACCAGCATTTGTTCGTTTCACTATTGTTATCTATGTCTCTAGAGATTGGTTGCAAACCACCTATAGTGCCACTCGCTTTATATTTAATTATTCCATTATTAGATTTAATTTTAGTTCGTCATTATATGCCCGTCTGATAAACAACGGTTTGACGTCACATTGACGTCATAACACGCTCGAAGCGAACTTTGTTTTGACTGTGCTATGACGTCAAGCCGTTGATATCAGAGGACACAATTTATCGGATATAAATTCTGAATTTAAAATGAAAATTTGCAAGAGTTGAAACAGATAACTTAATTTTACTGCTTTGGTGTCGTTTTCAGACATCATGTCGATTTTCCCCAATTTTGCTGTTTGTAATTGCAACTAAGAAAAACGGACCAGGTGTTAATTGTTCATTAATAGCAATTCATTTCACCGATGTGGTGCTACCGGTAACGGAGGTTATCTACCGTAGATAGGTAAATACAGAGGATATCCTGATTCTAAACAGCCAATCAGAGCGCGTGAAAAACCAGTATTCACCTGAAACGTGCAAATTAACGAATTATAAAAATAACAACGCTGAGCACTTATCTATCCATACTATTTACGCTTGACACTTACTGATGTCCTCTCAAATAAAAATACTGATCATCGTTTCCGCATGCGCTCAAGTAGTTTAAGACCTGGGTCAAAGGCTCTTACAGGGGAAAAACAGTTTATTCGTGATAACTTTAACAAAGAGAATGGAACTGAATAGAAATTTGGCACATGGAAAGGTCTTATCGTTTTTATCATTTTTAAGTATAATAAGCTTTCCCATTAGTCACGTGACATGTCACGTGGCCATTTTTCTTAAAATAGCAAATATTCGACGAATTGTTGATGGGTTTAAGAGAAAACATAAATCTGTTGCAGATTAAATATTTCCAGCCCTTCACGTTTGGAATGATCTTTCATGATTCTCTAAAAACATTTTCTGAGGACAAAGGTCATTTTTAAGTCCAAAATTTAACATTTGATTATCTATAACTGTAATTTTAAAACTCGAAGACAATCATTCCAGACGTAGAAGGTTAAATATGTTCAACCTCCATTGGAAAAGCTAATTTATTTAACTATACGAAGAAAATAGACCAATTCCGATATATTAAAATTTATACTTGGCTCCGAGGCTTAGGGGAATAAAACAAAACAAATTAATTATTCATCCCTGAACCTCGATGTGATTTCTTTTGTTTTATTCCCCTAAGCCTCGGAGCCAAGTATGAATTTTAATACATCGGAATTGGTCTATTCGCTGGCATATCGCCGATTTGCTTAATTTTAAAATTTTGATCACGTGATATGTCACGTGACCAAACTTGTGCGTTAAGGCAAAAGAAGACGTCGATATTAACATTCAGGGAAAATGATATTCGGTTTTCAGTTTTTTATTCTTCCCTAGTTCCATTCTGATTATTATAAAATAACTAAAGATAAAGCGAGCGGCGCTATGATTGGTTGATGGCTGTTGATTATTCTACTATTGTACCATATTACTTTATAAGTTTGGTGATGTTTAGTTGGATAGCGACATAGTTACGAGCCGTCAAACGTAGCTCAAAATCTATACAAACGTATTATGTGAGAGCGTGCGTTCCACAAATCCATAAAACTCTTAAAATTGTTCTCATTCACTGAATAGTAGCTACATAACAGGCTCTCCTGCAGGGCAAAGTCTGATACATGCGACGATTAAATTATTTTTCAGAAACCATAAAGCCCTTGGTAACAGCCATAGAACAACTTTACTCAGAGGAAAACTCAGATTGGGTTCTTGCAATAATTTCCACTTTTGAATCAACGTTTTCGCAGTTGTTTGTTTTATTCTTTTTCATGTCAGACTCCCAGTTGATATCGCCGGACAATAATAAACACTTAATGACTGGTCCCGAGGAAAACAGTGAATTTTGTTTCCCGAGAATCTCGAGGTCCGAGGGAAACAAAATTCACTGTTTCCCGAGGGATATGCCACCTCTTGTCACGGTCTGATCACGTGCGCTAGCGGGCAACAGTATATTGTTACCCTGACGTAAAAAATGTTGCCCTCTTTCGCAAATGTTGCCCGTCAATGGACGTTGGTAAACATACGATTATAATACTCTTGTCACATTTCATCTCGATAAAAATAAAAAAGCAACAGGCAAAGTCTGTTCTGTACCCAGGCGCCTTAAAAATCGCAGAAAACTGAGAAAAGAAAAATTTATGCGCGCAAGGAAACATGGGAATTTCAGGAGGCAAAGAGCCATGGGACCGTTTAAATGCAGAGGTCCACAAACGCGTAAATAAAATGCACTGGTTCGGTTTTGCCGGATCTCTATGTAGAGATGCTCGAGCCAGATGTCACTTGAAGTGTATAAGACAAACTAAATGCAAGGCTGGCTCTACGGCAATGGGCTGATTTATTTAGCGGCCAATATTTCGGCTAACAAAATTAGCCTTCCTCAGGGCCAGGGCTATACGGAAGGAAAATACTATAAACGGCTCGTTAAATTTGAATTTAAAAAATACATGAGTGGTTAATGATTAACTAATACAACTGAAATAAAAACATAAGAGAACATGATATATAGGTTTGCACATTAACAATTAAGGCCAAGAGCCCATGGGCTCCTGTTAAGGCAATATATAGAAATTTAAATCAATGTTCATTTCGTCGGTTTATGCCGCCTGGTGATTTTGTTAGCCGAAATATTTGCCGCTAAATAAATCAGCCCATTGCCCCTTGCATTCAGTATGTCCTTGCCATGGGAAGGTATAAGGTGCTTTGTGCGCTTCGTAAATTCGTTCCCAAATTTCTTCTCGATCCGAAATCTTTTAGGTGTGTCTGGGTACGAGGCAGTGCCAAAGCTTTCAAATCCAGTAGGAAGATTCACAAAAATATCACGTTTATTACAACAAATCGCACGGTATCCTCTTAAGGCTTGAACCCCACATGTTCCGCTATAAGCGCGTGCACCACGCACGATTCACGCGTGGTATCTACGCGGGTGTGGGAACCGAGCTGTGATTGGTTGGGAAATACTGACGCCACAGAAAGCGCTTCCCCAGTTCGCCAGAAAAGGTGTCTGCTCTCGCAACCTACTGTCTTACAAACGTTTTCCGTGTCCTATCGTTAAAAGACGTGGTTTATTGTGCTAATAACCATAGTATTCCGGCCGTATTCTAGTAAGTATTTTAAGGTTGTTATTTTGCCTTTAAGGGGAGGAATACATCTAAAAACAAAACAGAGCGAAGTGGATGGATTTCCCATACTAAATTTAGCAAAACGTTTCAGTAAAGGTCTGCTAAATGCTAAAGAAATTAAAAAAGTAAAAGTCTGCTAAATATAAAAATTTTAAAATGGCGATTTTGAAAATATATGGCAAGTAGACACATGCATTGCTCGCCTGTCATGCGTTACTTGGAAATCTTAGATTAAAGTTACAACATAAGGTAAAATAGGGCAAAAATTACTTGCGAGTACAAAAACACACGCATCGTGTTTTGTCAAAGGAACATTAAATAACCTACGCTTAATCCATAAGCCATGTAATTCAGCATTTACTGGCCTCGAACAAAAATTCCGTTTGGTCATGACTAGACTGGAGCTTAACGGACTCCTCATGATTCGGGAGAATATATAGAACAAGGCCAGGCCAGGCCATCGTCAATCGAGCGACGAGCGACAAAGACAATTGCCGTGAACTACGTTGCTTGCCTAGACAAAGCAATCAGCATTTGGTTTGGGGAACATGTTATGCCGTGTTTGTTGTTCTGACAAACTTCCCATTCATGCAAATAATCGTGCACAGCCGTGCGAACCATTCTTCATTCTCCAGAAAAACTGAAAACGTTCTCTGAGTAAAATTATTAAATTAAAGGTCTTGATAGCAGGAGATACATTATTGTCCGTGCTACTATTTTCAATCGCATTTCTAATTAGTGTTATATATTTATTTCAAATTCAATTCTGTATCTTATTTCGTATAACCGACAATGGCTGTAGTAACCGCCGAACAAGATGTCTTCAAATTAAAAAGTGTTGTGTGTTTCCTTAGAATTAAATTAAAACCAATACAATCTTTTGGCTATCAGTCTGCAGCCTTAAACGCGATGACAAAATTGCACGAATATAGAAATATATACAGTAAAACCATTATTACCTTTTTTACTGCATATATTCCTGTACTACTTTGCGCCATGAAAAACAGGTTGTAGTTAGCTTTGTAATTTGTTTAGGTTAGTTAGGTTAGGTTCCTGATGATTTTACCGTGTTTAAATAACGATTTTACGATTTACGATTTACTTTTAAGGCTGCAGACTGGTAGCCGAAAACTTTTAAAGGTTTTAATTTATATTTTAAACAGAGAAAGTTTCAATTAAAAAAAGTAATACGTTCTCTCACCAATATCTTGAGACTTCTCTTTCAGTGTATAATTCTGAGACGGGACGTTTCTCCACCGACGCAGTTGAGCAGGTGTTAGTAAAAATGAACAGGATGCGGTTCTCGGCAACACTGAACTGCTCTTATCAGATCAATTTTGTATAGGTGACAACTTCCTATCCTACTTCAGCACATCACACATCAATCAACATGTGCCAATTATGTCATCAATCATGGTCAGATGGCAGAATTACTTATTAAAAACTGCAAACAGTTTAAAAGAACCTTCTAGCTTGTTAAATTCACTTCTAGTATCTATCTGCTTTTCAAAATGCACAATCGTCCGTATGTAATACCAACTGAAGCAACATGTCACACAGATTCATCACCTAATACATTGACCGCGAGAATTCTCCCAGTCCCATTACCTTTCTCGCGAGAAGTCCACGAGATGCATAATTATCAATCACTGGTAGCACGTTCGCCGATCTGAGAAAAAAAATGGCGACTTCTCGCTGTCTACCTGATATACGACGTTTTAAAATTCTCGGGAAAATTTTATATTATCCAAAGCCAGCTCGTTGTTTTTTTCTTTTTTTTTTGGCGTTAAGATAACAGTTATTTTTAGTTTCCTTTAACGGGTTTCACGTATGAAACTGTAAGTCGCGTTTTTAATCAATTTTTATTTGGACTGCTGTTCCATGTCATTGTCAATTCAAATATTTTCTGTTGTAAAAACTAACTTCAAGCCATGTTATAATTGTTAATTTACAACTGTTTTTCGTAAACATGGACTGAAAGGACTCGAGTATGAAATTCAAGTTCTCTACGAGATGGATGTTCATTAAAAGCTTTTTTCTTTCTAATTCTTCGTTTTCACTTGACGTCATCAAAATTATTGAACACGGCCCTTTTTTAACAGGAGAATTTAGTTTTATCGACTGAGTCGATAAGGTAAATTGACCACCGTAAAAAGATTCAAATAGCTGACGTTTCGAGCGCTAGCCCTTCGTCGGAGCGAATCGGATTCGCTCCGACGAAGGGCTAGCGCTCGAAACGTCAGCTATTTGAATCTTTTTACGGTGGTCAATTTACCTTATCGACTCAGTCGATAAAACTAAATTCTCGTGTTTCATCCCCCCACCGACGCAGCACCACAGTTTCTCTAGAAACTAACCCCATTCCTTTTTTAACAGGTTCTTGCAGCATATTAGCAATACATGAAGTCGCCAAATAGTAATCCGCTTTGTGCATGCCAAGTTTCCTGTCACTACATCACTACAGCTCTCTCCTCCGCAGAGGCCTCCTAGTCACGCTCCACGCTTGGCAAAAAACGCGCGCAGGCTGGGTAGAGGTAAAAAGTAAAGCGCGCGGGGAACTCTGGGAAGGGGAAAGAAGGAAGGGAGACCGCTCTTTCGCTCTTCCCATCGTTCCCCGCGCTCCCATTTTATATTTTACTGTTCTTTACTGATAGGAGCCTCTGCGGAGGAGAGAGTCACTACAGTGCTTTGGAAGTGCGGCTAAGCGTCTCCATGTGCAAAACAAAAGTAGTTTTCACTCACTTTATAGACTTTTCTACATTTCTGTAGGTCTTTTGAATCTAAATACAGAAACAAATATAAAAGTGGCAGTACTTCAAAACGGCGGACACATACAGGCCTAGCTCGCATATAATTTTCTAAATATTCTGTTGCCAAGTCGTTTCATTTGGATTCTCTGTGACATCTTGTCAGCTAATCTTGTCTCTGATGTTGCCATCAAAACCAGAAAAAAAAACTCCTTACTTCGATGAAAAAGATCAGTACAGCCTTGAATTCAACAAGATTTTGACTTTAATTCGATTTGCATTTACGTTGACTGAGTTTGTCAGTGTTGCGACGTGACGCAAGTTGAATGTTTGCTCTGGCTGCTTGTCATCAATTTTTTTAACCAGAAGCTTATCACGTGGAAGCTTAAGCGTGTATTAAAACTTCACCCTACATGTTCAGACAGAGGCTTATCACGTAGAACTCTCTAAAGAGCTTCCGTCTAATTTAACTGAGAGTTAAATCATTCAGTTCTTTGCTCGGCGCATCAATGAGCTTTCGTAGATAGTTTATTAAAAACTCTGCATTATATTTTGCATAAAAATGTATTTTATACTTTCGAAATTGTTCAGTCACGGCATGTTAAAGCCGGTGGAATCGAAAATGTTTATCGATGAATGATTACACAATCATTCAATGAATCAATTTTATGTTTTACTCATAACAATAGATACAGTATATACATTTTTACAAGAACACACTAAACAAGAAAAACTACAGATAATAATACAGTGTGTTGCCCAGTTTCCGGCCAGTACCAGTTTCCGGCCAAAAAAAAATTACGTCGGTTATGTTCGTCGGAGTTTTAAATTTTCGTCCACCGAAGCGTTTCGAAAGAAAGACGAACATTTCCGCTACACATTGGTGGTTTTGGCGTTCTTTTTGAACAAGGAACGGCTGAGGAAGGAAATGTTTTGTCCAGGTGATTGAACGTTTAGCGATTAATTTTGGCTCGTTTCACTGCACATCAAAACTACCGTAGATAAACAAATAGCTCGTTTCACAGGAAATATCTCAAGGAGCTTCATAATTTTTGGACAAATATTAGATTAAAGATGAAAGTGATTGGGGAATCTATCATCGTCAGCTGGAATAGGGCTGTTCCTGAAATTTTAGCAGTCAACTCTCAGCGAAGATTTCGACCTAGTGTGCCAGTTTCCGGCCACTAAAAGACACATTGCTCAAAACCTATTTCTTATTAAGTGAAAGAACCGAATATTAAAATTTCCTGGTCGAGAAATTAAAGATACATGTGTTAGTGTAACAAAGATTACGAATTAACAACAGCTTATGCATGTATAGCGTGACTAAAAGTACGTAAGTCATGATTTGTTTTTGTAGTAGTCTGTCAACAAACTGCGGAAGACACGCTTCCGGGTCACTAAGGTCATACGTATTTTGAATAGTAAAACAGTAGGCGACAAAGCTTAATATTGAAACTTACCTGATATTTATAACTAGGCGACCACTATTATCAAGGGACTTACAAGTCGGTTTACGTCGAGCGGTTTCAAGGAAAATTTACTTTAAGTCGGTGGCCGGAAACTGGGCTAGCTGGCCGGAAACTGGGCAACTTACTAGTTTTGCGAAAAATGGTATAATTTCTTTAATACTTGGGGAAGGTCGCCAACCATTTAACGTTTTAAAGGTAAGTAAATGAACTGTCTTTGAAAGGAAATTGAGAAATTTTCCGTGCAAAACAAAGGAGTTATAGCGATTACAAACTAAAGTGGCCGGAAACTGGGCAACATACTGTACTTATAAAATATAAATTAACATTAGAGCATGGAGGCTATAAAATTACAAAGAGTTTTCAAGTTAGCCTCCAGCCATTTTTATTTTAATACGTGTTTCGTTTTATTTTTAATACGTGTTTTTATTTTAATACTCACTATAAGAAGAAATTCGACGATTAGAGAGATCTTTGCAGTGATACACTTCCAAATACACTTTGCTTTAAAGGTCGATCGAGCTATATTATTGTGTTTTTTTTTGTTTTGTTTTGGGGTCAAAAGCGCTTCAAATAAAAGAAAAGTACTTTTGTCAAACACGAAATGGAGAGAACAGACCAGACTAGAGATGGGGAAAACCTCCTTCAACTTCCATGGAATATTTCATTTAGATGCTGGCAAAATCGACTCCGCTGGTATTTTCCGTCGTTACTACATTCGTTTTCCACATACATACTGTCAGTTTACATTTGCATATTATTACCGTTGATGCATGACCGTAACTGATAACAACAGGAAAAGCTCAATCTCGGCTCGCCAGCGGAGTCGATTTTGCCAGTATCTTAATGAAATATTCCATGGAAGTTGAAGGAGCTTTTCCCCATCTCTAGTCGTCGAATTTTTTTCGATGCAAACTTTTGAAGCCGATAAAACGTGCAACGCCAGAGGAGCTCACTAATTTAATATGCCCGATACAAACTCCTCCTACTAGGTATGATTGACGGCAGAGTAAATTGAATTTTGATTTGAAGGGTCGCGTAACAGTGAAATCAATGGTAACTTCCAAGAGTGCCAAACATCAAAATTCAAGAAAAATCCCAAATTTCATTTTGCAAATATATTGGAAAACAAATGGTACCAGCCACGCAAAAGTACTGCTGAAGAGGTTTCGTTTGAATGGTTATGCCATAGGATTTTGGCAACAGACACTACATGTCTCCATAATTTACTCTGGGATTGAAATAAAAATAAACTTAAAATAGGTGAGAAGCGAGACTCTGATAATGCGGTTGAGACTCCTCGCAACTCTTGCGTACGAGAGGAGAAATGAGGACGATTATTAAAGAACGACGGTTTTGTTTATCACGTTCCATTATTTTGCCAAAGGAAGTAACCAAAGCGGTTTCCCATGATTTTTACTACTCGCTAGTCCCATGTTTCCGCGGGTCTACTACAACTACCAGACGCCTTTGCGCGTATGACGTCATAATTCATCGACAACTCGCAGCTTGCAATTCTTAGTGGCAAGGCCAGCTCCAGATTTTATACAAATCGCAGACTTCCCATACAGTCTCGATTGAAATATTTCCTTGTTTTTTTTCGACGCACCTTACCATCATTCCAGCTTTATTGAACAAAAGTACAGTAAACAGACACTGACCATACCGTCTTATTTTATTTTTCACAAACACGGTACATTTCTAATGAATAAATGCTACTCGATTGTGAGAATGGATTATATTCATGTATAAATGATAATATAAAGTGCGCTTTTTTGCTCTGCGGCCTGAGACTAGACATGTTTTCAAATTATTCGCACCAATATCTTCTGAAGTTGTCTTATATGGATATTTTTTATTGCCTCTTTAGAACTATTTCAGGCAGAAAGTCATGCGAATATCTTGACTTGTAACAAAATTTCCCCAAAAAGAGACTGATAAATGAAAAGAGCAAGATGGATACACCTTGTTACCGATACGGCAGCCATTTTGATGTTGCTCCCGGGGCATCCCATAATGACCAATGAAATGAATTGTAACAAAGGAATATATTTATTTCAATGATAATTATAAGATGCCCAGGGATGATTCTTGCTTGCTCACAATGTCCAAGCTGTTGCCAATACCGCTGTTTGCGAACACGCTTAACTTTCAATATGTACCTGCCGTGAAAGCCACGTGGTCTGCGAGGCATACTGTTTTCTCGTTTAACCACCTTGCTGACACTGTGTCATCAAATTCTCAAAAAAGTATGATTTTATAACTGGGACTGAAATGTCTTTCTTTCCCATCTGAAACAAATCGTTTTCATTATAACAAAAGCGAAGAGGAATGTCATTCTTATATTGCCCAGAAGGACTTAATAAATACATGAGCTCGTTATAAATACATGTAAATGAGCAAAATATCTGTGCAAATTACACGAAATAAGAATTTATTACTTTGCTTATACTTCAGTCTTTTTTTTCCCTCTTGAGAAAAAAAGGAAGGAACAAATGGTAAACGTTAAACACTGCAGAGAAAGACAACTCTAATTCCACTGCGCTTTCCCTCTGGCGACAGGATTCTTTATGGGTCCGGTTGGAATGAACTTGGGTTGAACCAGCACTTTCTCTTCCATCGCCTTGTCTGTAAATGTAAGTAAGATTAGACAAAGATCAGTGTCTCCTTTTTCTCAATGATATTCGAGTATGACGCAAAACTTAAATGCGCAATATTCTACGTGGGAAAGAAAACACCGGCTTACGCTCAGCGGCTAATTCCGCATGCGCGTTAGTGTTTTTCTTTTAGCTCGATTATCCGTGAGAACAAAATGGACTGCTTGTTACCAAAAAAAACCTGGTCCAACAAACTGCACCCCCGGTCGTCTGTTCCTGGCCGGTGAACCGCTTACGGACCGGGAGAAAGTTTGGTTATCCACACGGTAACACATTCATGACTACCGTCACGAATATAGAACACTGCTTGTACTGCTCTTACTAGTATTTACTGTTGTTAGTATAGTTGCTGTTGTTACTGTAGTTGCTGTAGTTAGTGCAGTTGCTGTAGTTGCTGTAGTTAGTGTAGTTAGTGCAGTTGGTGTAGTTGTAGTTGCTGCAGTTAGTGTAGTTACTGTAGTTGCTGTAGTTAGTGTAGTTGCTGTAGTTAGTGTAGTTGCTCTAGTTGTTGTTGTTAGTGTAGTTGTAGTTGCTGTAGTTAGTGTAGTTGCTATAGTTGCTGTAGTTAATGTAGTTGTTGTAGTTAGTGCAGTTGGTGTAGTTGCTGTAGTTAGTGTAGTTGCTGTAGTTAATGTAGTTGTTGTAGTTGCTGTAGTTGGTGTAGTTGTAGGCTCGACTACCAGCCGCTGTTCAAGAAACGAGCCCGTGGTCCTCCCCCGAAAAGACGGCTGGACGTGTAAACTTGTTATTGTAAATTTCCTCCAATCAGAAGCTTGCCTGCTCAAATCGAGCAGGCGAATAAATTATTTTTCTAGAGTATAATTTCAAAATAGCGAATGCGAAGGAGTTGTTTCATTTGGCGTGCGATCGTGTTGTAGAGAGGTTTAAACTTAAAAAAAATCTCAAAGTTTTACAACGGAAAGCGCTGGAAAGGCTGGTTGGCGGTGAATACTTATAGCAGTATTCTATATTCGTGACGGTGGTCATGAGTGTATTACCATCCATACAGTCGAACCTAATATAATACGGACACCAAAGGATTGTATGCAATTCTGTATCTCCGGGACCAAGTGAACTGTCCGTAATAGAGAGGTGTCCGTATTATGGAGCTGTCCGTAAGGAGAGGTTCGACTGTATCAAATGTCCCCCCCCCCCCCCCCCCCCCCCCACTCCACGCAGAAACACACACATATTTAGATAACAGACCACAACACCTAGAATTCATTATGTGGATTCTATAACATCCACTACAAGCTTTAATACTAGAAGGTGAAGTAAACAAGTCCAATGGCTTGACGTCGCCGAGCAATGCCGCATGTTCTGACAGAAAAAACCTTAGGTTTTGATAACGGCAAAGAAAATGAAGAATTTTTCTGATACCTGGCTCGTCAACTTCTGAAACAACCAGTCGGTCCCAGATCAGCACGGCCGTGTCCAAGCCACCAGTGGACACTAACTCGCGGTCATCACAAGTCCACCGTACATTGGTCACGTGCGAAGAGTGACCTCCATATTGTCGCCCGCGTGCACCGCGATGCTAGGGAGAAAAATGTTGCTATTGATAGATTCCTCAAATATTTCCTAAAGGGAAATAATAATGAGTCCCCCACTCCCCATCTTTATTAGTGCAAGAAATTTATTAACCCTCCCCCTCCACCCTCCCTTCACAACCAAAACAATAAACAACAGACTGTACTTACCGGTACGAATTCACATGCAGTACTCACGAGCTTTGGGGAAAATATTACCGGTACTTGTACTAGACAAATCGTAATTACGGGTAATTGTGAATGTATAACACTGCAATGTTCAATCAAAGTATGGTTTATGAACGTTTATCCAAGTGCAGCAAGCTTAGATGACATCGCGTTTCGCTAAATTATAATAAGCCCCCTCCCCTCCCTCCCTCTCCAGTAAGCCCCGTCCCCCTCTTCCCTCAAACGTGCTTGAAATAAACAAGCCATCCGGGGAATAATAGAGACTTCACGGTACTAAAAATACTTACCGATACTGGGTATTCGAAAAGCTTCACAAAACCAAAATCATCACCGCTGGCCAGCAAATTGCAATCCCTAGTGCGAGAGGTTGCGTTAACGTCCGTGACGTCACTTCCTGGCGGGAAAACTCCCTTGACAGTTGGACCCAGGACACAAGTGAACGTGGACCACTGTAACCTCTCTATATCCGGGCCACTGATGGTTTTACGACTGCCAGCGGGTGCTTCGTAAAACAAGTGTTCACGCGCGCCAGAGTTGGTTTGTATCAGTTTGCCTACAGAAAATAGAAAAGTTTAAAGGCGCGGTCTTAATCGCATGAAAAATAATCCATGGTTAGCTCAACGACTCAGGATTTTGCATGGGTGATGCCCGGGGGGGGGGGGGGGGGGGGGGGGGGGGGGGGTGTTTGACAGAAAAGGTATCATCATCATCATCATCTTTATTTAAAAACACGGTAAATACATCAGGCATTAACAATTTAATATAAAACTACAACTTGATATGAAACTATGTACCCCTTTCATATACCTTTCATTGAAAATGGTACCCCTTTCATACACCTTTCATTGAAAATGGTACCCCTTTCATATACCTTTCATTGAAAATGGTACCCCTTTCAAATAGCCTTTACGTGCGTCTGTTTGATATATTTTTAAATGCCCTTTTTTTCCTTACCCTTTTATACTTCAACTCGTGTTTTCCCTACCTTTTTCTATACTTCGTGAAATCCCTACCTTTTCATATGCCTCCTGCCGAAAAAAGATTCCCCTTTCGGGCGGAGCATCCCCGTATAGCCCATTATAAAGCCGGAGTACCCCCCCCCCCCCCCCCCCGGGGGGAGGCGATGTAACTTTAAAAAAAACGCGTGATGTTCTAAGTTGGACTTCCTCACTGTCAACATAAAAATTTTAAAAGAAGTTTTGGAAAAACATTTTAAAAGGAATATTAGCGATAAAAGCATAACTACAGGTCGTCATTTTCAAATGTAAATGTTTACACTTTAACAGTTAGTATATACACTGATATACCACAACATCCATGGTTAAATAAACTTGTGCGTCCTGCATCGAAGCCAATATAAAAGTTATACGCGATTTAACATTGTTCAACTTATGCTGATTAATTTTTGCGATATATTGACGATAATGACAAATTACGTGATGCTTCCTATTGCCGTGTCGTTGAACGGAATAGGTCATGGCTCTTTTCCATCTCACAGCGGTCAACATGCTGAATAGGGCATACACAAAATTTCCTGATCGTCAGATGGCTTGACAGATACGTACCTCCGGTGTCCCAGTCCAAGTGTGTGATGTAACTAGAGCTTCCTTTGCAGATGCCAGTTCTTTTACCTCGCCTCACGCTGTAGATATCCACAAAATTATCATGCGAACCCACCGCCAAGAACTTACCGTCTGTAGGAAGGGAAAATAGGAAACGATTAGGTATCTCATTGTTGTGATTTACTTAACTAGAAGGCGATAAAAAGCCGTTTTAATGTATAACGAAGATATAACGAAGAGAGAATCCTCTCCAGTTTCAAACCATTATGAGGCATAGACTACTAGATGCAATCGGTGCCAAGTGAAGGAAAACATGCACGCAATCGGTGCCAAGTAAACAAAAACATGCATCCAATGTGTGCGAAGTGTGGGAAAACATGCACGCGCTCACCACCCGTCTACCAAGCGCGGGAAAACATGCACGCAGTCAATTCCAAGCGCGGGAAAACGTGAAAAAGTACCAAGCGCAGGGAAACATTGGACTGTCTCAAGCGCGGGAAATAGTGCAACCACTGTCAAGCGCACGGAAGTGTGCAGCTGCTCTGTGCCAAGCGCGGGAAAATGTCACGCAGTGCCAAGCGCTGAAAACACATGTATTCTAACTTCGATTTTGCACCTGATTGGTTGTAAAAACAGTATGTAATGTAATGTAATGTAAACCTTTATTTAAACACGATCAGAAGTAGTTAAAGCTGTACAGCTTGTGGGATTGTGCGTTACCGAATTAATGAAAATATATAAACAAGATAAATAATGTTTGCTCTGAATGGCTAACGTACATTGCACACGTTTCTTAGAGCACTCACAGAGTCTGTCCAGTCAGGCTTAGTATCTCACGCCAAGAGCAAACTATTACCTGGAGAAAATTTGATGTCTGAAATGGCTTCCTTTCTGTCTTTAAATCCCACGACCTTTTCCAGTGATACCGAGTCCAAGATAAGGAAGCCTCCATCATTCTGACCTACAGCCACTGTTGAGCCATCTGGGGAATACGTTACGGCACGGCCGCCTTTTTTGAGTTTCTTGACCTAAAGAAGGGTCAAATAGGTAGTAAATAAGAACCATCGTTAATGCAATTTTTAACTTTCAATGAAAAATTCTGGAAGTGATAAGGTCATAACCATGACTTTTGGTTTAAGAAGCTTTTGATGTTCATAAATAAAGAAAGATGGTAAATATTAAGCTCGGAAGTAAGTAAGTAAATAAGTAAGTAATATATGATTGATTGTAAAAACAGAGGAATGTATTTGAAAAAGAAAGACTAGCTTGTAAACGTTATAAAAAAACTATATATTTTTGCTAGTTGTATCTTTACACACTTGATGTATATTATTATGTTTTTGTGTTTTGTGTGATTAAAATAAAAGTTTAAGAAGAAAAAAAAAGAATATATATATATATATATAAATTGTGTAAACAAAGTCTTCACATGTCCTGAAGTTTAATAGCAGACGTTTCGCCCTTCGGGCTTCTTCAGTGCTTATATACAGGATCAAAAATACTTGGAATAAAAATTCTTACAGAAATATGTTTCTTAATATATAAAAATTATTCTTCTATATTAAGGAACTTATTTCTGTAAGAATTTTTATTCCAAGTATTTCGAAGGGCGATATATATATATATATATATATACTCTAACACAAGAGAAAACACTTTTTTCTTAAAACACCTATATTTCGGCAGCGTACAGCTGCCTTCATCAGGGTGAATGGCTGACAAGGCGTTACACGCGATAAAAACCGTTACAACCGTTATATGTGCGCGCTAATCAAAAAGATTTTTAAACTGCGCGCGCTACAACAGCTAAATACAAATGCTGGTAAAACTGCTATTTTTGCGCGCGAAGTCCCCGATTTTGGCTATAAAAAAATCGCTCTCATTCAGACCGTGGGGTCTGAGTGTCTTCAGTTTGTAAGCCCATTGACCCTCCTTATCCGTCAGATTTTCCGTTCTGTCCACTCTGTCTATTAACTGAACTGACATATCCTCCAGACCCCCATGACCCGCACTAAAAAAATGCCTGTACAAGATCTCATCGTCTAGCCTCTCTTCGGGCGTCATTCTACCATGCAAATTCAGTCGACTACGGTGGTTGTTAAATCTGAGTCGAAATTTGGTCGAAGTCGAACCCACATATTGCTTGCCACATGTTTTACAAGTAAGCAGATAAACCACATTCGTGCTATTACAGTTCAAACTGTAATTTATGGTGTATGACTTGCCCGTGAGAGAGATGCAAGAAAGCAATCAAGGAACAGCCGATGGTGGCTTTTCGTCGGCCCAAGAGTCTTAAAGACTATTTAGTGCACGCTAAAGTTAAACAAGAAATTACAATCAGGGATAGCGGGAACAAGCAATGTGCCTCGAAGAACTGCAGGATATGTAGGAAGGACAAGCTTCTCAAGATGGGGGACACTTTCGAGAGTACGAACACGGGCAAGTCATACACCATAAATTACAGTTTGAACTGTAATAGCACGAATGTGGTTTATCTGCTTACTTGTAAAACATGTGGCAAGCAATATGTGGGTTCGACTTCGACCAAATTTCGACTCAGATTTAACAACCACCGTAGTCGACTGAATTTGCATGGTAGAATGACGCCCGAAGAGAGGCTAGACGATGAGATCTTGTACAGGCATTTTTTTAGTGCGGGTCATGGGGGTCTGGAGGATATGTCAGTTCAGTTAATAGACAGAGTGGACAGAACGGAAAATCTGACGGATAAGGAGGGTCAATGGGCTTACAAACTGAAGACACTCAGACCCCACGGTCTGAATGAGAGCGATTTTTTTTATAGCCAAAATCGGGGACTTCGCGCGCAAAAATAGCAGTTTTACCAGCATTTGTATTTAGCTGTTGTAGCGCGCGCAGTTTAAAAATCTTTTTGATTAGCGCGCACATATAACGGTTGTAACGGTTTTTATCGCGTGTAACGCCTTGTCAGCCATTCACCCTGATGAAGGCAGCTGTACGCTACCGAAATATAGGTGTTTTAAGAAAAAAGTGTTTTCTCTTGTGTTAGAGTATAATTTACCGAGAAATTTCCAATCGTGGAACTTTTTTACATGCTTGTGCTAAGTTATATATATATATATATATTTATATATATTTATATATATTTTTGCTAAATACCTTTGACACTTAAATACAGTGATTTATTTATTATTTACTTTTTAATGTTATGTTCATCATGTCATTCATGATGTGATGAACATTACATCCTTCTCATTTTCTTTAACGAGCTTTACATTAACCATCTTTCTTTATTTCCAGTCCAAAACTCTCACGCCAACTCACGCCTATTGAGCAATTTCTCACTCCTGACTTACAGATTTGAGCTACAGCCTTAATTAAAAATAAAGTTACGTTCATGAAAATTTGGCACGTTTTTGTAGGTTCTTATCGTTCTGAACATTTAACGATTACAGCTGGATTCCGATTAACGCTAATCCCGGATTAAAAGTTAACCGAGGAATTAATTTCTCTGTTTAAAATTGTTTTCAAAGGGTTATTTGTCGCTAATAGCGAAGACAAGTTAAAGTCAAAACTAAAGGGCAGAAAACTTTGGAAAATTTTCAATTGTTGAGTTGTTTAACTGGATTCAAAATTGACGCTAATCCTGGGTTAGCTTAATCGTGCTTTGAACAACCCGGCCCTGGATGTTATTAAACGGAGGTTTGAGGTCCATGGAAACTTCCGAATTCTTCGGAACATCTTCGGACATCTTTGGAATAGATCTGGTTGTCTTCGGATTTGGTCGGGTCGCCTTCGGAAATTCATGCCACTCCCAAGAAAAAATTCCCACGCCTATCACTCGGAAAAAGTTGACAGATATACATGACGCTTTTGAGTTTCCTAGCAGTATGCAGGACGCAAGTCATACATGAACCTAGTATATGGCCAAGTTCGCCACGAGTCTCTCGTAGCTCAGTGGTGAGAGCACCCGACCGGTGCATGAGCGGAAGGTCACGAGTTTGATTCCTGTCCGTGACTCACATTTTTTTTTTGTCCCACGTTCGTCACATGATGAACGTTACATCTCTCTCGGCTTTTGGTATTGTTGCCTATTAGGGCAGTCGTTACTTTGAGGTAGTAAAATTCTGCTAAACAAAGTTAACAAAGTTCTGAGGCTCGTGGTCTATAAATTGTTTTACCTTCTTGAGCCTCAGTTTAGTTAGGTCCCAGACTCTAAGCGTCTTGTCATCACTGACTGTCATGCACTCGTCCTCAGTGGGGTGGGTGTCTAGGCCCCAGACTTCCCCTTCACCATGACCCTGGCGGCAGAATGAAGACATGCAAGATATTACTTTGCAGAGTAAGCCTTGTTATACCGTATTTCCTCGAATAAAAGCCGGGGGCAACTGTTATTTTTTTCGCTCCAAAAGGGGGCGATTATTTCAAATATTGCTCGCTTGAAAGTGCATATGTGTTAATGTGCTGATTGGAGAGCTCCAAAGAAATAAAGGAAAGAGTCAAATGCTAGCCTGCGAGCAGGCTCACTTGTTTGGGGTATCGCGCGAGTATCTTGGCGGCGAAGCCTCCAAAGCGAGCCGGCGAAGCCGGCGAGAAGAATGGGGCGAGGAAAAGTGAGCCTGCACGCGGGCTATTGATTTTTAAATTCACCGCGTTCGCCGACGAACGGGGCGATCCAATTGGTTAAAAATGACATTCTTCATGATAATATTTTGCTATCTGCCGCGAAAATCTTCACGTGCAACTTTCTGTCATGTTTGTTTACATTTTGCTTTGCTCCTATTGGATAGTTATCTGATACAGGTCAAATGCCGACTTGACACCTCGCAAGGGGCGGAATTAAAAAATCAATAGCCCGCGTGCAGGCTCACTTTTCCTTGCCTCATTCTTCTCGCCAGCTTCACCGCCAAGATACTCGCGCGATACCCCATACAAGTGAGCCTGCTCGCAGGCTAGTCAAATGCATGAACGCCACTAGAGAAAAACTTGTATATGAAACCTATGTTTTGTAACTTTTCTGTAATTGTAACGATTAATATTTTAAAGTTGTTTCCAATACAAGAAAAAAATGTTTAACTTGACTGAAAGGAGGTAAAAGAGAGGGGATGGGAGGGGGGGGGGGGGGGGGGGGGGGGTGGTTAATCGAAGAAGGCGATTATTTATTATTTTAAATATTTCCACCAAAAGAGGGCAATTATTTGAGGGAGGCGATTAATCAAGGATGGCTATTATTCGAGGTAATCATTTATCTCTCAGTTCTATTCTCGCTTTTTACTACAAACACACCAAAACACACGACAACAACAACTTTAAGAGTGAAACAAAAAATTTCTTTGCACCTGCACTAGGATTGTCATCTTTCCATCTTCCTCAATTTCAATTACCTAAAAAAAAATGAGAGTCATCATGATTGTAATGTTGCTACACAACATGGCACAATAAGACTTAAGTCAGTCAGTCAGTTACCCTGGATGCCAGAGTCCTTTCTCGCGCTCTCATGACCTATCATCTCTTCGTATTACATGCCTCTTATATCTCGCCTTCGACCGGCCTTGACTTCTCACGAGGGCTCACAAAAGCATGCTGCATTAAGAGAACCTCTGGTACCATGGTAGTCAGTCAGCCAGTCAGTCAATCAGTCGGTCAGCCAGTCGGTCATTCATTCAGTCAGTCAACACATCAGTTTACTGAGTATTTCTATTATCATTTTTCTGCTTTATAGTGTGTAGTTTAAATGAAATAATTGGTGCTATCTGATTAGTTGCCTAAGAAGTCCAGAATAATTTTATCTGGATGATGCACTTTTCATCCCAACTGCTCTTGCATGGTATAACTTAGATTAATGTCTGGTTCTTTCCTTTGGTAGCATGATTGTGGACCTCGATTTCAACTCAGACCAAATGAAGAAACAAATTTAGCCAATATTTTGACATCTGGACTTGATCACAGTTTGTCAATAACATTACTACACAACTGTATCACACCTCATCATGTCCTGTACCAATGAGTATTTTGCCTTCATCGGTATGTAGGGATCTGACTGGCGGCAGGTTTTGTAGAAGGACTGATCCTGGATTCATGGATGCTTCCTCTACTTTGAAAGCCTTGAGGCACTGCTCAAACAGCGGGTCCCACATAGTGACTACACCATCTCGGCCCCCAGTCACATAACCCTGAATTAAACAACATTCAAAATTACAAACTCACAAACATTGTATATCCTGGAAAGATGTAAAATTAATATTCACTGACACTTACAGCAGCTGAAGAAGAATTTCCAAGAGGTAGAAAAACACTTGCTCAGCAAGAAAGAGAGAGAAGGTCAGACAGGGTAGAATAAGAGAAGAAACAAGAAGTCAAGATAAGATATCATTACACTTGTTTCATCCCCTAAGAAAAAATTCCTACACACTACTTGTGAGGAAGTCTAGATTATGCTGTTTCCATAGCAACCTATGGTCCATTTCTGGTTATATCTTATTTCCATGGTCTCATGCAACCTTCACAATAGACAGAATTACATGATTGTATAATGACTATTAAATAAACATACACATACAAAATGTTACCAAAATGACCAGGTTACATGCTCTACTACCTCATTTACTAGGAGACATCGCTTAACATATCAACAACAGCAGTCAACTGTACATGTATTTGCTCACAGCTACTTCTTCCCAAGAACAATAGAGTCTGAAACTTACTTCCTTCAGAAGTAGTTACATCTTTATCCTTCAATAGCTTTAAGAAGTCAGCCATGCCAGTTATAAGATCTCTATAAGTCCCAAGGCACTTACATGTACGTAGGCTTTAACTGCAACCGACCCACCCAGTATTAGAGAAATCTATTTAGGTGTAATTGATTCTTAGTTCTAAGTAAACATATAAATATTATATAATGTTGTGGTTCAAAATTTTCTTTGGTTAGAAAATTTTTAAACCATTTTATAATTTGTATTGTTCTTTGTCTCATATTATGATTTTTCTTTGATTTGAAAATTTTCAAACCAAAGAAAAATCAGATCCACCTTGACCTTACAGGTGTATGTGCTTGCTGTTACATTATTAATAATATGCATTTGTATAGCGCAATTTCTATATACATATTCAAATGCGCTTCACAATCAATCAGACTCACCCCACCCATTAACAAGTAACACTGAGGGTGGTCACAGCCAGGGTTTGTTACGTCCTCAGTGATTCTTTTACATCCCCATGGGAGACGGACCACCATTTCTACGTGGTCATCTGAGCCACGTGAAGGTCTAACCATTTGCCGATGTCATAGCAAAGGCAGCACCTTCATCCCCAGTTATTTTAAGACCCTGGGTGTTGGTCCGGCCGGGATTCGAACCCGAGACCTCCCGCTCTGTAGACCAGTGCTCTATCAACTGAGATAACCATTGAGCCCTTTTAAATGTCAAAATGATGACTCTTGTAAAAGTCTATTTCCAATTCCCATGAAAACTTAGCTTAAAAAAGTACACACCTGTTGTTTAGTTTGGCATAGTGAATACATAGCACAAACAGCTCCATTGTGTGCCTGAACTGAACGACGCAGAGTTGTCCCCTGCCACACATACACCAATCCTGTATCACTGCCTGAGAAGCACAGGTCATCTGTTGGACTGTGACAGACACACAGCATAGTTGCTGCAGTTCCAGCTTTACCAAATGTCACTGGACGCTTCTCC
This sequence comes from Dendrophyllia cribrosa, assembly GCA_024195265.1. NCBI lineage: Eukaryota > Metazoa > Cnidaria > Anthozoa > Scleractinia > Dendrophylliidae > Dendrophyllia > Dendrophyllia cribrosa. The sequence continues at coordinate 38,120,386 of JAJLRJ010000009.1, forward strand.
AATTTCGTGTCTAAAATAAACAAAATCTTATTTTAATGTTAAACCATTGGACTGCAACTATGAAATCCATGGTGCCTCAAGCTTGGACAAAAAGGTGTTGCCCTTAGACAAAAGTTAGAAGCCTGGTTGGGCTACCAGGCACTGCTAGAGCACAGCACTGGTACAATGTGCAGTATTTAAGAATTAATGTCTGCATTACCCTTTTGTGTCCAAAATTTGATGTGTTTCTCCCCAACAGACACAAGGTAATTTGGGTTGAATGGATTCCACTCTATGACAAAGATCATGTCCTTGTGGCCACGAGTTGACACCATTTTCTGCTCCTTCTTCCAATCCCAGATACAGATGCTGTGGTCATCGTCAAGACCAACATCTGCCAGTTTCTTCCCATCACCTGTTATATATGAACAATTAAACCACACATACAATTAAGCCTGCCTGTGGGTAACATGAAAATGTAAGCACATGCACAAGCAAGGAAATGATGGGCTGGAAAAAAATTCCTTCTTAGCAGACAAAATAAATTATTATTAGAGATCTGTTATTTTGGACATACTATCATTATTATAAATGTAAGATAATCCATCAGTACACTAAACTAAACAGTCTGTATTTTTGCGCGAATCCATAAAAAAAGCAGCAATAGGTGAAGTGGTGGAAAAGAACTGGAACAAGTCTTTTAGAAGCAAATGACAGTAACAGTTACAATATCTTAAAGCCTAAATCTAAGTCATTTTGAGTATGGACATGACATTCAAGGATATTTTGAAAGTACCTGAAAAATCCACACAAATGATCCCTCTCTTGTGAAAGCCTTTAAGCACAGCCACAGTTCTCATGGAGCTGGCATCCCAGACATGAGTCTCTGCTTGTTTGCCAACCTGCAGACAAATCACATTGCGTCACCAGTCAATACAACAGCAACTGTTCACCTGCATAGTTTCTCCCACCATGATGCGCATGCTATCATCAGGCATCTTAAAGTTTGCATCTAGATAGATAGATAACTTTATTTATACACAGTATTTCCATCAGTTTAAATTATCATAATCAGCTAACTACCTAACTTCCAAACTAAAAATGAGAGGTAAAATATAAAAAAAATAAGAACTGCTTTTCATGGAGGCCGTGTTCAAAATATATTTAAATCTTTACTTAAAAACTATGGCGACTTAGTTTTGTCTTAAATTCGCTTAAGGAAAACGCTTGTCTTAATTCTGTGGGTGAGTTGTTCCACAACTGAGCTCCACTGTATGAAAAACTTCTTTTCAGATAATCAGTGCAAGGTTGTGGAAGAACTAGTTTGTTTTCGGTATTCCTTAAACGATAAGCATTCGCGTTATCACGATAAACAAATCTTGATAGTAGATATTCTGGTGTCATCGCATGTAAGGTCTTATACATCATGATAGATTTCTTTTCTAATCTTTGATGACAGAGTTTACGCCACCCTAATGCCCGGAACACATCATCCAAATTACTATCGTAGCTCGCAGACATTAAAATGCGGGCTGCGCGATTTTGAAGCCTTTGAAGCTTTTCAGAAAGGCCCTTATTACAGTTTCCCCACACCACACTGCAATAGTCAAAGTGAGGCTGAACAAGGCTATTATAAACTTTGATTAAAATATTAAATGGGATAAGATGCTGTATCCGTTTAATTGCACCAATGATGGAAGCAGTCTTTTTACAGACATTTTCAATATGGCATTCCCAGTTTAAGGTTTGGTCGATATAGACTCCAAGGGATTTAGCTGATACTACTTGTTCTACAGTGTTATTATTTATAGTAAGAGAAGGGCTTTCTGAAAATTGTGATAACTTCTGCCTTGATGCAATAAGTATAAACTCAGTTTTTGTCAAATTCAGGGTAAGCTTGTTAGCTGATAACCATGTGTACACGTTACTTAAGTCATCATTAAGGCAATCATTTATATGCTTAACGTCTGCACTAGCAAACATCAAGCTGGTATCATCAGCGTACATCCTGGTTTGTGAATACATCAGGCAATTTGGTAAGTCGTTAATATATAATAAAAACAGAAGAGGTCCTAAAATTGTTCCTTGAGGAACACTGCATCTCAAGAATTTTTGGGTTGACTTACAGGAGTTAATGTAACAAATTTGAGTTCTATTATCTAAGTAAGAAGCAAACCATTTATAACTGGACCAACGAATCCCATAGTATTGCAATTTCTGTTGATGAGTGGTAGGGGTATGTTGCAGAATAATAACAATAGAGGAGCAGAGATGGTGAGAGCAATGTCGCCCGGGTTACATGTAAATTCCCAGAGGCGACGTCATATGTGGGTTGAGTTTGTTGTTGGTACTCGTCCTTGCCCCAGGGCTTTTTTCTCTGGGTTCTCCAGTTTTTTCTCCCTTCTCAAAAACCATTTCCAAATTCCAGTGGGATCTGGAATTCAAGAGCCACAGCTTTGTCAATCGCAAGACTGTTAAGTTTCACCCTCGTTAAACAAAGTCAATTATTGATGTCGAAACTTGGTCTGTTTTTGTTTTGCGTCCAAATGAGCTGAATTTTTTTATGTGGTCTCCAATTTAATAGACTACATGTATTTTATTTATAATGCTGAACACCAAACACAGAATCCATTCAAGTCTTAATTTTTATCATTATCAAATAAAATCCCATTGCCCTGCCCGAATGGATCAGTTCTCAGATGCAGTGTTCTCAGTTGAACCCGTAACCCGTAACACCTTTAAGGGGTGTCACTACTAAGTGTTACGGCTGTGAATTAAGGTGTTTCAATACAATGTTTAGTAAGACCTTTTGGTCATGTCCCACATTGTTACAGCTGTTAACAGAAATGGAACAGTTGATAAAAAAGTTATTGAGAACCCTGCAGATGATAAGTTATAACATTTTCTATCTCTTGTAAGCAACCACTTGTCCTGATCACAAAAGTGGTCACTTTAAAAGAGATTCAACTTGTAACCCACCTGTCCTGTGGCTACAAGGTCCAACTCATCATGAATGGTAAGACAAAGAATATCATCTGTGTGACCCTTGTAGAACCTCTGCTGGTGACTGGGAGGACTATAGACTATTCCAAGTGCCGCCACATGGAATACTATCTCATTAGACTGGGTGTAGAACAAATTGTTACAAGCATTGTAGCCATGGTACCTAAAAAATTGAACAGCAGTTCACAATAATGCCACTTGTAGCTTCAGTGCTCAGAAACTCATTGAAAAGACTTTGACTTAACCCAATAATAATTTAAAATGCCAGCTAAAACTGCGAACTGTGCAAGCTATATATTGAACCTCTGTAGACATCTACATTGTATATGTTGTGGTTGAAATTTTTCTTTGGTTAGAAAATTTTCAAACCAGTTTATTATGGTAATGAATCTGAGACAAAGGAAAGTAAAAATTAAACTGGTTTGAAAATGTTCAAAACAAAACAAAAAATTTCAACAACAACAACACGTACAGTATAATGTTCCATTTTGGTTAAAGAAATTACTTTTGACCACTGCTTTACAGATAAGATACAGTCACAGGTCTAGTTTCACATACCTCTGATAAGTTTCAAAACTTTTCTAAGTGCTAGACTAATTTTGCTATAAAACTGGTCAAACAAACACCACACTTTATAAAGAGCACAGAGATGCATAAATTTGTATTTAAACCTTGGACATAAGTATCCAAGCAAACACATGTCTGTGGACTGCCAATTTGCTCAGTGGGTTCCTGGACTCTAGTAAGAAACCTGGCTCTCAGTTTCCAAGCTCTGGTACACTGCAACGGAAGGGAACTGTGCCTCTCTCAAACCTACCCAAAAGCAAACTTGAGATCCAGTCCTTCATTAGGTCCTTTTTTACCCCGTGTTGGGCTGACTGATCGTGGTCGCTCTTCGTCTTGTGTCTCCTCCCTTTTCACAGACCTGGACCCAGATCTAGACAACCTTTGATAAAATAATATAAATTAAAATACCAATATTATTGGTACTGTAATCAGACAAACTACAGCCTATAACTTAGTATGCATCTGTACAACACTAGGTGAAGTTTAACTGAAGAAAATAATGGATTCTTCAGGTAGTTCAGGAGGAAATACACTTTGCTCAGGTGATTTTACTTGGCTAATGATCTTTTTGGATCACTATGTTGTTTGTACATTGTACATGTACATTTCTGTACTTATCATTGACCTCTCTCCCGACCTCATCACCATGTTGCCAAGATCTTTTATAAAATTATGTTCTCCATTGAATCCTTACAATAACAGAATAAAATGATCTCTTTTTCTAAACCAAATGCCTGCAACTTTCCCTGAAGAATAGCACCTGCCCCAAGCTCATCTATAAGTGGTAATTTTCAATAATGGTAATCATTAGGAATCAGGGATGTATAAGCTACATTGTAAGAGCCAGCTAGAAGTGAATTTTTTTTATCCATAACCAGCTGACATCTTATCAGCAAACAAACACTTAGTATTTGAGGTTAAGTGCTACATGTATGTCTTGATCTCTCAAATCATGTACTATGTACAGTAGGTGCTAGATGTCTGAGTCATACATGTACATGTATGTTTAGGGGTCAATTTGTACTTTACCAAGAGCGCTGTCTTGGAGTCTTTGCTTCTTTAGGTTTGAGTGGGCAAGAAGCTTGGTCATGTGCTAAAGACAAACAAGCTTTACAACGGACAGCTCTCCGTGCATCTCGGGATGAAGCCATAATCCATAAATTTTCATCAACTGTGCTCCAGTCTTTAAGTCCATTCTGAGATGCTTTACGTCTGAACGCAACATCATATCTTTGCCAAGCTTTCTTGTCTTGGCATTCACGGTATAACCTGGTAATTATACCTTGGTATGCCAGTAAGTCTCGGATTCTATTAGGATAACCACATGTGAATATGGCAACATAGGCAGCCATGCAATCAATCCATTTAGTTATATCATCAACTCTTTCAGTTTCATCAATCAACATCTTGTTCTTTGCATTTTCCTTGCCAAGATTTTCAGGAAGGAGTTCCTGAAAATTGACATATTTTCCTCCTCGTATTTGCCCAACAATTTCTTTGGGGACGGGTGGTTGGCCAGTGTGCACCTGAAAGTCTTGAACTGGTACTGACTGCGATTCAAAACTTCTACTTAAGGAAGAATTTACCCTTGTGTCAGCAGCTGCTGACCTCCATAAAGTTTCAAAGCTTTTTGAGCGACTGCCAGAAAAGTTTAGTGATGTACTTGGTGTAATGGAGGTATTGTACTTATCATACTCATCATCATCATCGTCATCTGACCATTGCACATGTGGGTATCCATTTCTCTTTTCAGAGCCAAATGGGGCCCTTGCATTTCCTACAGTAGTGGTACCATTTTGTGAACTAGAAAGCAATGTTTCCCAAGCTGCCTTGGAGTTTTTTCCTTTCCGTCCTTTCTTGGTATTAGTTCGTGCTGGATCTACTCTTTTTTTCTCTCTTGTAAACATTATAAACAGCAAGGATCCGTGTATTATTAAAGATATATTATTGTCCAAAGATCTTAAGTACCGAGTCACGCTAACAGCATAAACACGCCGTTATAAATTTGCACTTTATAAAAAAATCTCAAGTCCTCGACAATCGCATTGATAGCGTTTGCAAATCAATCCTTGAATATACCACATCTATAAAACAATATTTCTGCGTTTAGCATAACAATTTTGTCCAAATAAAAGTGTACCAAGTTTAAAATGCTGCCGTATATCTCGATCCCAGGAGACCTCGTGTGTTCATTTGTAAGACCCCTCTTGCCGTCAGTATTTAACCAACTAAATACACCTTTCTCGCTCCATGTACCAGAAAAATAGTTCTTAACATAGACGGCTGATAGATTATATGCATCATATGCATATGCATTTAAAAGCAACTCAAATATTTGCACTTTTAACGAAAGCATACAAATCACCAATGGCCACAAAGTTTGTTGATTTCTGTTTACCGCGCTAGCTGAGAACCGCGCCTGGAAACTAGAATAAACTGAGAGCGAGGCTACCGGGAATATATTATGGTCTAGGAACTAGCTTCTTTCTCTCTCTCGCGATCGCGATTTTCCACCAGGTATGGTACACTATCTGTGAAAAATCCATCTGCATCCGCGTTGTAAAAAGCGTTTTGTAACAATTTCCTTATTTTTTAAATAAAACAATAACTGTTCTTTACTTTTGGCTAGATATATTGTATCGTGTTGCTCGAATAATGATTTTAACGGCGATTGTTTTCAAGGCCTCTGTTGACATCAGCGTTTTGTTTGTCAGGGTTCAACATGGTGCGAATTAATGTCTTAAGCGACGCTCTAAACGCCATTTGCAATGCCGAAAGACGAGGAAAGCGGCAGGTTCTTCTGCGTCCCTCATCGAAAGTTATTATAAAGTTTCTCACTGTAATGATGAAACATGGTAGGTTTAAGTTATGTCTGTATCCTTATTTTGATAAAATAAGCTTAAATATTTAAGTCTTATACACGTGCCAAGATCATTCTTAATCATATGTTGTGGATTCACGAGAATAGTGAATTGTGAAGTATTTTGACTTCTTCATGCTTGTCTCTTGTGAAAGAAAAAAAAAATGTTGATTTGTTATTTGGGTCACGTGATGGTAACTTCAGGTCAGCACTTGGTGCTGGGGCTCATCACTCAGTCTGTAAGAGGGTATAATAGAACTCACAATTGACCAAGTTCCCATCTGGCATTTTAGCTCAGTGGTAAAGCGTTTGCACCAGAATCACAAAGGTCATGGGTTTGAATCCCGTCGAGGCCTAATTGCAGTCCCGTCGGGTCTCTCATTGCAGCTCCTTTATTCGCTGCATAACCGCAATGGTCAAATTCTATTTAAAAGTACCTGTGTTTAAACACTGGTCCCTGTTTTCTTGGTACAGACATTACCAAGTGAATCTAAATACTTTGTTGTCTTGATAGATAGACAGACAGATAGTCTGAAGGATAGCAGAGCTGTCAGTAGTTTTTGAAGTAGAAGGTAGTAGGGAAGAAATTAGCCAGGGAAAATTGATTTCTGGTGTTGTCAATGTTTTGTTTTGTTATAGCTGGGGAAAATCCCCGATCTTTGGCCTTTAGTAACAGCACTGTAATATACAATTTGTAGATGTCTCTTTTGTCATTTGCTGTTTGCCAAGTCATGGTTCTTTACTTGAAATAGCCGACAATGTCCTAACTAAATTCTGTTATTGCTGTGTCACTTATCTTTCAATGAACTGCGTGTCCTGGCTTTATGAAGTAACTGTGAGCATGCTAGTTGTAGCATGCTAGTTGTAGCATGCCAGCTTTCAATACCAAGACAATGATTAGGTCATGTGAAGTTTACTAATGTGTTCTGTGTTTGTTTTCAGGTTATATTGGAGAATTTGAAATTGTGGATGATCATAGAGCAGGCAAAATTGTGGTCAATCTAACGGGACGACTGAACAAGGTTTGATATTGTTGATACTAAAAGGGACTTTTTCATGCTTCCTGCATGCATGCACGAATCTTTCCATTGCTCGGCTAAGGTCATTTAAGATTCTAAAATAACAATTTGTACTTGTGAGTAAGTTAGGCACAATACTGCAGTAAACGCTACAAATAAAATATAGATGGCTTCATTTCGAAGACGACTGAAATAGATAGCAGTTACAAGTGCTAAAGCAAATTTATTGTTGGCGTGCGGGATAAATTATTAACTTGCATACAGTACCGCTCAAAAGTAAGTTGACAGTCACTCGATACTCGAGACTCGATACTCGATTCTCGAAGGTTTCGAGTATCGAATCTCGAGTCGAGAAATTTAATGAGCTTGTCGCTTGACTGATCTCTCGAGAAATTAATTGCACAAACGGGCCGCAGTACACTCCATCGAGCTTTGGAAACATTTTGACGACTTAGAAAATAATTGCGCTGGATAATCTTCCATAATAAAACGGCTAGTTTTTCTCTCCCAGAAATGTTATCAAGCATCTGTTTGGCCAGATACGAGCGAGATTCAAGCCAGACAACAGTCCCGCTCTTAAAACGAGCAAGAATCAAGCGACGAATGTTTTTCTCTAGATGGATCACGCGGATGGATCGATGGAAATGCTCGCGAAACTAAACGCGGCTTATGTTTATTCCCAGCCCGAAGACACTCCAAACTTTCTGTGATGTTTTCGCGCGGTGGAATACTTGGAAATGAAGGCTGAGAGTTTGGAAAAGCTTAATCTTAATTTGGCGAGCGAAACTACAAAGAAAACAGAGAATTTGTAGAAGCAGTCTGTTTATAAAAATCATTGTGACTTTCGCTTGTCCCAGAGTGTTTTCAGGTTTCAAATTACCGTTTTGACATATGCAAATTCGGTTCACTTTTACCACTTTTCCCAAGGGACCGCCAAGCATTTTTACAACAAACTTCAAAGAGTTTAATTTTTTCCTGCTACCAAACTTTCCCTACCGTCTTTAATTTTGATTATAATTTTTAGTTCCATTCAAGATTTATTTTAACTATAAGTAAACATGAAGTGCAAAAAGAATTTTACACATGAATTTTGCGTGACAAAACTGCACTTGGGACTCCGGGCCGCTTGTTTACATATGCGAGCGAACAGCGAAAAAAGAATTAATGTTTTGCAGTCTTATAAAAGAAATCACGTTTATCATTCCCTGGCCTTGAAGTCAAAACCTTGCTCGATTGAAATAAATGGTAAAACGAGTGTGACTAGTACTATTACTTTGTCTTCTTGCGGACTGCTGGTGTAGTCTACGAATTATCGCCAGACTCGATGGTGCTACTGGTGTCGGCTCATCGAAATACGGAGCTTTTATTTCAGTGATTTTGAAAACGGCTTCTTACATTAGTAGCATTAAGGTTTATCCGCATTAGAAGTTTCCATAGCCGATTGCAGGTCTAGATTTAGTTATAAACACAACATGTCTAGGTCACAAGATGATGTGAAAAGTAAACAAACACGTCGCGCTTCGATTACGGCGAGACTCGATGGCGCCACTCGTGTCGACTACATGATCAAAATACGGAGCTTTTATTTTCAGTGATTTTGAAAACAGCTTCTTACATTGTAGCGTTAAGGCTTATCCGCATTAAAAGTTTCCACATCCGAAGAAAAAATCCCCGGAAAAATCACGTTCAGTACGCTAACATATCGACGATATCGTGTGGTTGAATGTTTTCACTCGATAATGATCGACGTGAAACACTTGTACTTGTGCGAGCGGCTATTCTTTCCTCGATCCTAGAGACTCGATCCTCGAGACTCGATCCTCGAACGCTTCGAGAATCGAGGCTCGAGTATCGAGTCTCGAGTCTCGAGTATCGAGTGTCAACTTACTTTTGAGCGGTACTGTACGTAACGTAGCATTAACCATTCCCAATTTTCTTATTTGAAAGGGTTTCTCTGTGTGCCTTTCTTCAGTATTTGTACAAATTGTTATTTTAGAATCTTTAATGGAAAAATTTGTGCAAGTATTCACATAGCATGATACAGCCCCTTTAAAAATATAAATGAACAAGAGGGATGTCTTAGAAAGACTGTTATTAATTTTTATCAATCTTAGTGGATGCATTCTCAAGATAAAATAGATGATAATAAATGTAGCTTTGTTTATCATTTGTCTCATGATGTGGTCACTTAAGGTGTGGATCACAATGTTTTTACCACTTAACGCTGGTCTTCATCAGGAGATGGATTCGACTGGATGTGTAACACTATATATCACTGGTCATTTGTGAATGGTGATTTCAACTCTTATTATTCTAGTTAGAAACTTTTCCCACAGCAGTTTGCGATGGTACTTATCCACTGTTTATTTGTTGTTGTTTTTTGGGATTATACACTGTACAAGGTTACAAAAATTGGGAAAACAATACTTTTGTATGAATTTTGTGCAAATTACTAAAGCTTAAGTCATAAGTGTGTGGACAGTAAAAAAATCTAAGGGTTTGAGAAGCTTCTTTTAGTTTTTGGGTTGTATTCTATCATTAACTGACAAAAATATTGACTTTTGCCAGTGAATACATGTATCTGTTGACAGGTTGTCGAAGCTCAGTCAACAAAGTAATAACACTGCCCTCATCAGGATGATTTCAGAAACAAGACATACTAAATAATTTTGGCTATTTATAATGGTGTGTCCTGATAGAATCTTCTTCTTTTTTTCAGTGTGGTGTCATAAGTCCTCGTTATGACTTGAAAGTTCATGACATTGAACAGTGGGCAAGCAATCTTTTGCCATCCAGACAGTTTGGGTAAGTACACTGTAAGAGTCTTGTGATTGCCATTATTTGGAAAGCTGCTACATAATCTACAGTAACTGTCATGCTGAATATACATGTAAAACAAAACATGTTTCCAGCCCTGTCAAAATGTGCCGGCAGCCAGCAGTTTTGCCGCCTACAATCTATTATTTTGCAGTCTACTTCACACTGCAGTTCAACACAAATCATGACTAATAACAAAATACATGTACATGTACATCTGTAGCCCTTACTGCCTACTACTTCTGTTACCCGGCCTACCTCTACAAAATTGACAATGACAGGGCTGTTTCTTGTACTTAGATTTAGATGTAACAATATTGTCCCAAACATAATCTCCATTTTCAGTAAATGAAATGAAACAACAAGGGGGCATACTGTTTTCACTGGAAGTGGTGTTAGTTTGTGGAAACATGTGCAACATGCAGGGCTGTCATAATTATACAGCTAATCATAAATATACAGCTCTTGTAAATTTACAGTACAAAAAAACGTTGTTGTTGTTGTCTGTAACTGGTCATTTTGATCAGAAACTGCACTGAAGATGAGCAGCAAGTCACGGGAGACAATAACGACTTCCAACAACCTCTTTAGCTTGTGTGACAATCTGCTTCAAAGCCCTTAATACCTTTTTACCCGAGTGGTCTCAAACTTTATTCTGATTAACAGTATTTTTTTATATTTATTTAATTATTTAATGCATCAGTACAATATTTACATAAATACAGCACTCTCAACACATACACCCACACTCATACATTTACATACCCACATACTTGCAACCCTCTAAGGTGCAGTCATTTTAGGCACCATGGTGACTAAACTTTTGGCATGGTGACCCGATTCAAAGATGATTTGCTGATCTTGCAGCTAAATAAACTGCTAAAGAAAACATAAAACCAATGCAGGCTTTAAGCCAGAAATTGAAAAGTGGGCATCCTGAAGATATTTCCCATCATAAATTTTTAAAGGATTACATGTAGGTGCAATTTTCATGAATTTCTTCAAAAAGTGGGTGGACACCCTGCTGGCTAAAAGCTTGCACCAATGACCATGCCTACTTTTTCGTTGCTGTCTGAAATCCTGGACATGCTACCCAGTTATTGACATGTTGTAGCTTTGCGTCAGACTTACACATATAATTGTGTTTGCAGATATCTTGTCATTTCCACCTCCAGCGGCATTATGGACCATGAAGAGGCCAGAAGAAAGCACACTGGTGGAAAACTTCTAGGGTTTTTCTACTGACCAAAATCATTATAAATAAACAGACTAATTTCTGTGCCTTATGTTGTATGCTTCTTTTGAGGCGCAGATAGACTCTTGCTCTGTGCTCAATGTGTTGAAAAAGAACAGAAATGAAGAAAATAAAACGTTTGGTTTGACGTTTTATTAAGTGCTAAACAATTTCTCTTAACCCCTATTACTTGTGCTAAGTGTTCAAACTAAAAACGGCGACAAAGTGAAACACCATGACTGAAATTTTCTAATCATATGACACAAGCAATTTGATTGTCCAACCAATGTTGATTGTTTTCTGTGCAAATGAAAACAACCCCACCCTTGATCTTGAACCGTCTGAGATTGCAGGAGGGGGAATGAGTGAGTATATCAGGCTAAAAAGATCTAGCCTGCACACCAGGCACTTTTGGGGGTGCTCAAGCAGGTTTTGGAGTGTGAGCCAACGACACGCATCCCCTAGCATGTCTCACGCTGTGCGCTCATTGCTTGCGCTTTGCATTCGTGCCCCAAAACCAGCTTGAGCACCCCCAAAAGCGCCTGTTGTGCTGGCTAAAAACTCTCCTTTGTTCTCATTTCTTCGGGTAAAGGATAAGGCACCAAGGACTAGAAAATTTAATTAGATAACTGTAAATTGATTCACTAATATCTAGTTTTCTCTCTGCCCAAAGTCAAATATATATCGACTGGGTACTGGGTCTAAAAGTTCCCAGTTGAAAATTATTCATCATGGCACCCATACATACATACTTTATTGAAATATCTGAACGGAAAAAAAAGGCAGCCACAGACTGATGTGGGCCTTCTAAAGTGGTCGGACCCCGTGCGTCTTGCTTCACTGGCATTTAACTTCTCTCGCTCTCGAGCTGCCCCGCTGAAAAATCAAACAACTGGTGATTGGGTGCCAGTATTTGATTTTTGGCCGGGAGAAGATTGGATGCTAGCAAATTTTGGCACGCGGTGTGTCATGGGAAAGGACGAAAGTAAAAATAGCAGAAGATGCACAACGTTTGTTGAACATTTGGGAAAAAAATCCAAAACGACAACCAATAAGAAAAAGAGCTTCTGCGCCCTTCTGTGAGCGGTTTGCACCTACCAAAATAATGTGTGAGATTCGCCAGTCGCTTTTAACTTTACTTTCGTCCCTTCGCGTGGGGTTCGCGCGTCAAGTCACTAGTATCTAATCTTCTCTCGCCCTAAAATCAAATAAATGGCAACTGAGTAGGCGTCTGCGTCAAAGATGTACCAAGAAGGCGAGTTGTCTATTGGTTAAAATCAAATGAAGTGCAATAACTCCTTGATCTCTCCTCCACCCATGGAAATTGGGTGTCCAAAAACTAAAATAACGGCAAAATCACAGCGACAAACCAATGAAGAGTGCCGGATAAAAACGGCAAATTGATCCTTATGGCAAGGAGAAGAGATTGAGACAGAAGTGAAATAAAAAAAAAACAGTTGGGTGTGTTGGAGGGGGGAGGGAGAGAAATTTATTACTCTCCATTGAATTCTGTCTGGCCACCGAGTCCCCTGAGTCTGATCTCATTCGTTAATGATTTGATCGAGGTTTTGCTCTATCCACGAGAAGTCACATGATGAAACATGAGTTTCTTAAAGCGGTCAAATGCATAAAAAGGTGGCGGAGTAATAATTACGCAGGTTCTGCTTTAAAGGCAAGTGTTGAATTAAAGAGGACGAGCAGAAACATAATTTTAGCAAATTGGAAAAAGAGTCTCCTATATTGCACTAAGAAACGGCAGTTCTCAACACCACCACGGTTAGATAGACTTGACATGATTAGCACTGAATTATTAAAACTGGCAGACGCGGACAGCTGTTTCGCCCCTGTTGGGGCTCATCAGCACATCGTAGCTAAAACACAATGAGACTCAGTGACACTTCACTTATCCCATTTATACTGCTAGTCATTGTAGAGAAGAATTAAGAGCGGAGATTGGTCATCAGTTGCGCCACACGTTACGTGTAACAAGTAGCTACAAGTGACCAAAAATCAATCTTCTCTCCGTAAACTAATCATAACAGCCTGTGGCGAGAAACAAGCCGGGAAATATTATCGTGTATAAATCATCATCAATGTTCCTTTATCTCCTTAAGGGAGGATAGGGCTGCAAATAGTGTATAAATAAACGTCATTATTTTTACTGTAGAAATTTAAAACGACCATGGAGCGACAATTGATGTAAGGCTGCATCGCTCGTTTGGTAGATCATCGTATGGTAACGTCGAGAGAATTAAATCCCGTTTAGTGAAGCCTTGGTGAATTGCATTTGTAACTGTAATGATCATTATTTACACTAAAATCTTTAGAAATTAAATGAGTCATTTATTTCTTGAGGCGTTCGTGTTAATAATCAAGTAACAGGTGTTTGGACACGCTTGACGGCAACCAGCGCTAACGCACTTGTACTTATCATTCATGATCGGAACAAATGCGACAACGAACGGATGTGTTTTAGTCGCGCCAAGATGATTACGGACCTTTATTCGGTCCCTTTCCTTGCAGTGGTTTTATTTTCTAGTAAATTGGTTGTCAGGGTTGTTTCAGCAACACCAGAGCAGAATCCAGGAGACGATATCGTCAAAGACTGTAATGGTATTCTTTATCGTTTAATGATCGATTCAGGAGTACCTCCATTTCCCGCCACTGCTTGCGATGTGAAGCAGGTAAGAAGTTGCTATTATTGATAATATATATGTTTTAGTTTCACAGATATTTCAGCCATCAGGGATATTATATCACGATATAGAGCAAGCGCGCACGCTGACCTCGCCGTTATAAATACCTGCTTATTTTTATTTTAAAATTATTTATTTTAGTTCAGCAAAAGTGAAAAATGATTGGTAGCTCCCAGAACTCTTAAAATCATCACGTTGTTATAAATATGGAGGCCTTCAATGCAATTAGGCATGTAATTTAAATTCTAGATTAGAAGCAACAAAATCAAGTTCTGATAGCTCTCTCTTCTTGTTTACAATAGGAGATTACATGGTCAATTGGAAACATGCAGTCAATAGTCCTTTTTACAGTTGTGTGCTTGGTGACCTTGCCTTTGAGTGGAAGCGAGGCTGGAGGTGACCTTGCTTTGATACAGACCTTGGAGCTTTTCAGATGTAAATTTAGCTAGTTAGCATGAGAAAAGCATTATTAACAGAAAGGTTTGTATCAAAGCAAGGTCACCTCCAACCTCGCCTCCACTCAAAGGCAAGGTCACCAAGCACACAACTGTAAAAAGGACTATTACAATCAATTAATATGACAGCCGATAAAACTATGCAAAGTCCTTTAAGTTCCACAGTTTAAGCTTAAGTCAAGAACAAAAAATAAGGGAGACTTAGAGCTATTAGAAAATATATTGCGATCGGTGTAAAGACATATATTATCAGTCCTTTTTACAGTTGTAAGGGTCTGGCCGCGGCTAAATTGGGAAACATCGTCACGGCAACATTTTCGCAGAGCACTGTTTCCAATACAAGTTTAGCCGCTCGAGAAACATTTGTTGCGGACGCCAATCATGCAACTCGAACGGATCAAATGAAATGTTATCGAATCAAATAAAAAATATTCTCGCTTCCCGGACGCAAATTTTGCTTCCGAAACAAATGTTTCCCAATTTAGCCACAGCAGAAGAAACAGTGTTTCCGCAATACAGTGTTTCCTAGTTTGCCAGTCGTTAAGTACCGGCGATCTACAACAACAACAACAACAACAACAAAAATCTTTATTAGTTAGCTAACTATTCTATGCTAACTATTCTCGATGGCGTAATCACATAGAGTTAAAAGTTTGTTAGAGCTCCCGCTTTTTACCTGTTAGCTAGTGGGGTCCTAGTGGTTTATCATTCCAACTCCCAACTATCTCTCGTTTTGTTGCCTACGTTAAATTTTCTTTCCAACATGACAATTCGCCGACAACACGTTACAGAAGGGAGCTTAAGTAATGAAGACGGCAACGCCAAGGAAAACGTCACTTGAAAACAGAATTCGCGCTGTTTTAAACTACTTTGCAATTGTTCCATTTTTTTTAGTTTGTCTAATGTGAACTGAATTGTGCAGGAGCTGAATTCGTAGGGACAGCTTTCAAGTTCAAATAGAGCGGAAAGGAAAGTTAACCGTTGGTTCTCCACAAAACCTATAACAGCGATCATTTGATGTTGTTGTTTTGTAGATACGGCAAAGAAAGGTATCAATGCAAAATGCAAGTGTAGAGGCATTGTTTTCGCTCATTAAACCGATTATTCTAATGTTTGGCGTTTGGCGTTTGGCGTTACCGTCGTGGTTGCTAAGAGGTGGGAAAGGAGTGCGTGCGCAAAGCGTCATCTTTGTGTTTCCGCGCGCATTGAAAAAAACGGGAAAACGCCTTTCACCTCCTCTCTAACACCTACCTCAGGCTAAAGCTAGACGTGTGTACGTGTTGTTGTTATTTTTTAAGCTAGTCGTTCTGTTCTCACTGGGTGTGGGAAATTTGCTTTACATGCGCTTGTTTAATTTAAGTTTTTTGTGCATTTTTTCGTTATAGAAAGTAATAAACTGCTTTGAAGATAACCAAGGTTCGGGAAACCTTTTGGATAAAGACCGGTTTCTTCTACTCCAATCTGCTGTAGTAGATAAATCGCTAAATATGTGTTCTAACCTCACTTACCAGGAACTTGAGAAAAGTATCCAGAATTCCGGTCAGTTTAACTTTATATACTCATTATTTGTAAATGGTTTGAGCCCAGGAGTATCAGTAGTCTGTCGAATGTGCGCGTCCGGGTTAGTGAAGTTGTAGTTCTGAAAAGGACCGTTGTTGTTGTTGACAATGTCATCGGGCGATCACTCTCGACATACTCATTATTATAAAGGTCCGTTTACACATGCGATTTTTGATGCGATTTTTGTCGCGCTCTCCAATGCAACTTTTGTCGCAAGTGTAAACTAGCGGCAATTTTCTGTGCGATTCGGATGCGACAGTTTGCTTTGATTTGCTGTGATTTCCCAAAAATCTCCGCCAAGTTGTGTCAGGTTTCCAACATGTTCGAAACCACTGCGACATCGCGCGACAAATCGCGCCTAAATCGCACTGAAATCGCCGTCCATTTATATGCGATTTGAAGGCCTTTGAAGATGCAACATGCGCGCGACAAAAATTGCATCGACAAGTGCGACAAATTAAAGTTGCAATAAAAAATCGCCTGTGTAAACGGACCTTGAAGGTTTAACGTGCTTTCGTTTTGCAAAAAAAAAGTGACCAAGCGCGGGAATACGCACATAAGCCAAATACTTTCACAATTAATTTCGAAGTTCCGTTTGGTTGAGGTAGAGTAATAACATAATTAATGGTTTGATCCTGTTACGACTTTTTGTTTACCAAACGTCTTTTTTCAGCTTTTAGTTCTTCTGAAACAAAAAAGAATGAAGGAAATACTCAACATACTGATTTCCACAAAAGTACTGTAATTCAGTTGTTTGCCATTACTACCTAACCTCCTTTATTTTTCTGGATTAAATAAGCCGGATATATTTAGCGGCCGATTACATGGCGAATTTTAGACTGGTTAAGGGGGCTGATATTTCAGCACGGTTGATGAAACAAATCTTCTTAAAAAGACATATTGCGGTTACATGATGAAAGTTTCAGCCGGACTGGAATTTTTAAGTCGCCCAAATGGGCTGAAAAAAGTATATAAACGCATCTAATTTTCAGCCCGGGCTGAATAGGTCGGCATTAGGTAACATAGGGTGAAGTAGGTCGGACACCTTATTGAGACTTATATAACGTAATGTCGACACTTAGAATTTTATTTTCAATAAATTTTTAAGTGTAAAAAAGAAAATCAAAAAATCCCCACTCAGGATTGAACCTGTGACCTCAGCTAGGTTTAGGCTTACATAGCCTACCGTACCACCTAGCTTTTCGGGTTGCTTAGTCCTAAATTTAACTATACAAACTGCTGACCCCAACCTCAACTGAAAGCTAACCAGTTAATCCGTTATATAACTCTCAATAAGGTGTCCAATCTGGTCTCAGTCGATGTTATCGAACGTTGACCGGCTGAATAGTGAACCTGAGCATGCGCAGCGGTTGTGTTTTCAATTAAACAAGATGGCCGCCGCGCCGCGATGGAATCCGGGCTGAAATACGTCATGTAATCGCAACGAAATTTCAGCTCCCCGCGTTACTTAAATATACATTGTCTGAAACGAGTCGGTATGTATTGCTGCATTGCTTTCCAAAACCCCCTTGTCCTTCTTGTTGTGTTTCTTTTTTTCAGCTGTTGCTCAAGCGTTGCTCGTCAAGTTTCCCATAAGTAAGTTTCTAGAGACCTATAGTAATTATGTCTACAGCGAAGCAAAACGAATAGTGTTCGAACATGCTGTCAAATTCTTTCAGACGGCTACATTTCAGGAGCTTATGAAGAACTTGTGTTTGGATAGCGTGGCTCCTGTGCTAGTCTGAATTCGCGGGAAATTCAATCTAAAAATAAATCGGTATGTTAGCGAAAAGGTCGTAAGACGAACATGTGGCATTTCCTAACTTCGCGGGTGGGTGTGTGGCGTGCTGGAAATTCTCGCGGGAGGGGGTTGAGGGCTCTGGAAATCTGGGCAGGTGGGGGTCTCTGGGCTTTGAAATCCAGGCGGGATGGGTGGGGGGCGGGGGGGTGAGTCTACAAGCCAGAAAATCCGGGCGGAGGCAAGGGTCAAAAAAATCTTGCCATCCATCAGGAGGGTGTGGATTTTTTCTGGAAGAACCCATTATATGTCTCCATAATTGCCTCTGGGTACGGTGTGAAAGGGTTAATTCGTTTTATTTTGTCTCCATAGTCATACCCTCATCAGGCCCTGAACAATTCTGCGCTGAAAAGATACACAAGAGCTGCGAGAAGAAAATCTTTGACCAAATGGTAGTTGATCATCTCCCGTGGCCCAAGACGACAAAATGGAGAGCGTGTTACAACAACGCTTTGAAACAAACACCATGTACGGCGTCAATACTACAAAATTACGCTACATTGCAAAAGGACTTTGGAGAGTGCTTGAGAGATGAAGAATATTCTTTAGGACTTTTTGGTATTTTCATGAATGACCATCACGAATCTTCAATAATAATAAATGTTCCAAATTAGTTTTAAGAACAGTAGTACATACCTTATCAGTATTTATTTCCGCGGGAATTAATTTTCACGATTTCAAAAAACTCGCGAAATTAAAGTCCCGTGAAATTGATATCCTGTTACAAAACCGTTTATTCGAGGATATAATAAATCGGCTGCCATTTTTATAGGGTCCACAGACAAAGTAGCAGGTCAACACTCGTTTCCATATCTAAAACGGACTTTTCTCTTTCAAATGAAATTGCATAAAGTAAAACTTATTTCGCAATTTAGAATGAAAGAAGGAATAAGAGCAAAATAGTGTTTGCCTCTAACCCGAGTACACCAAAGAGGGCTGGCTGTAATTTTAACAATTTGGCCGTTTTTATGCTAGAGACGATAAAGTCGTCTGACGCATTTAACGTCTGACATTAAATGCGTCCGGCCAAACAGGAAAAAAAAAACAGATTTTCTAAAAAGTGACTGAACACGACAAACCTCGTCGCCAAATAAATTTTAAGAGCGCGAATATGCAAATAGGGTTTACTAGACGTATTTAACTTCTGAGGCGTTAAAGTCGTCTGTTGAGTGCGTCTAAACAACGCACTTAAAATAAGGCGTTAAAGTCGTCAGACGTTTAATCCGTCTGGTTTTACTAGACGATATTAACGTCTCTAGCATAAAAACGGTCATTTATAGTTACCCATAACAACAAATGAAAGCTATGAGTTTTCAAACAGATGCTTTTAAGGTCGGCACACACTAGGGGACATGTTGTGGGAACATAAAGCAGGGACAAGCCCCTTCGTGCGCACAGCATAGGCGCATGTTGCAGGGACAGTACGCAAGCTGGTGCACACAAAGCGGATTGAGGTATAAAAATCACAGAAATCACGGAGGACGCCTGCTACTGAAGGCTCATAGGATAATCAATGGCGCGCTTTTGTTGGTTCATTTCTATTTTGTAGCGGGGACAGTTTGCAAGAGCAGTGCACACGATGCGACATCGAAATGGGGGTCATTTTGTCCCCGCTTCATGACGCACAATTCAAACCAGCTGAATTTCATGCAACATGTTGTGGGGACAAAATTGTGTCCCCGCAACAGATTTTTTCGCAAAAACGGAGATGTCACACGAGGAAAACTGTCGCTGCAACATGTCCCCGCTTCATGTCCCCGCAACATCTCCCCTGGTGTGTACCGGCCTTTAAGCTTCTTTTAAAAACCCTAAACACTGTAGATCAGTGTTCAATCCCAAAACGCTATTTTTTTTCTTATTATAACCGGAGCTCTATTCTCTCAGTTCTGCCTAATAAATGGGGCTTTGTTATCATGTACGTGCAGTAGTATAACGATAAATAATACTACATTGGCTTGTGTAAACCTCATAATAAAGGTTCATCGTCAGTTTGAGACTGAGATGGAAACGAGTTTTAACCAAAGAAGCAATGTCAATGTTTCGCTTCTATCATGCACGTTTAGCTTTGAGCGCGCGTTTTACGCTGCTCGTTTGCTTCCACTGTCCTTGCGAGAAAAGAGATTGTTTACAGTCCAACGCAAATGGCAAAAATATACAATAAATAACAACTTCTGGCAATGACCCTTTTAATGACTTTAAAAGATGACTAAAAGCACCTCACTGTAGTTTAACTACAGTTACATTGAGCGGGGAGGAGGGGGGAGGAGGGGGGAGGGGGGGAGGAGGGGGAGGGGGGAGGGGGGGGGAGGGGGGAGGAGGGGGAGGGGGGAGGAGGGGGGAGGGGGTTTCTTATCATCATTGTGGAATTAAGACCAAATAGTCACATCTGGCTGTATGTAATCAAAACAGATATGAATAAAAAAGGTGAAGTTTGCTAATGATTGATTAAAGAGACGGCATGATTAATCCTGATTGGTTAAAGAGACAGAATGGTTGTGTTATGAGTATTATGAACTCGCTAAAGTCCTTAGTCAGTAAACAAAAAAAAAACACGCGATTGCTCTGGACAAAATCAATCAACACTCCTTTATCTCACAAACTTTGCTTTTAAATTTGAATGAAGATAGTTTCATCAACTATTATCGACAACAACGAAGCGATAATAAAAAGCACTGTTTACATTAGGAAGTAACTCCAAATATTCCTTGAATTTAAACACTTTAAGTATTGTTCCACATAAGAACGATAGCAAACTTCATTGTTCTGCGGCATTAGCTCTTTCCCACATAGAATATCTTTGATTTCAAGAATAGAGGAAGAGCTGATGGTTAATAATTATATTTCATTATAAAAATAAAGAAAATCCATTTGCGTCAAATAAATTTTAGGAAATGTTCGTGATAAACCAATCAGAATAGCAGAAGACAATAGCTAATAATTTTGCTTCTTTGATGAAGTTCCCTAAATACAATTTCTTTTAAAAATTGTATGTTGTGCGATTGGGTCTCAAATTACTTGAAACCCTAATAAAATTAGACAAAATGCACCTTGAACCTTAACTTTTTAGTGGTTTTTGAGTCTAGGCCAATGAGATCACTAGTTTTAACAATGAAAATTCTTGACATTCCATCGTGTTTGACATTCCATTGCCGTTGGCGTTATCCTTCTTATGCGGATCATTACTTAACTAGCTAAAATAAAAACTATAGCAATCACATTTACAATATCACTAATCTTCCCTTATCCATTTCGGTTTCGCGAAATGCAACAGCGTTAGATTTCATTATCGAGTTTCAACCTCTTCGCGTTCACTTTAAGGTTTATGGCAAGAGAAAGGCTTTCACCCAGCAAAGGCCAGTCAATACGTTTTCCTGTCTCTATTGGGCGTCTTGTGGATGTCACGTGGTTGAGCCTCCTTTTCTCAAGTATTTGAACACAAGGATACCAGCTGTTGCTATGGCGGCGGCTGCTAAGCCAGCAAAAATCCAGTACGACGTCACACCGTCTGCATTAGGACCACACAGGTGACTAAAGGGGGAAACAAAAACTGTACCGTGAACTGAAGTTTGTGAAGTTTGTGGCTGTCAAGGGGTAAATCGAACAATTCGCCAAGTGTTTAGGGGATAAGATACTGGGAAGAGACAGGAATACTGAATTGCGAGTGAAGAAAAGGTCAGGCCCCGGTTGTTAAAAAGGTGGATAGCGCTATCCACCGGTTGAATCAATATCCAGTGAATGCGCATTAACAAAACTAAATGTGTTATCCACTAGCTCTGAGTTAGCGAGACAAAACATGTGACCAAGGGTGTGGTAGTCGAGCTGGAAGGTTACACAAAACGTCTTTAGCTGGGAGGAGAGAAAGAGCAAAACCAAAACGACGACCAGTCACTAAACACGTTTTACAATTTGGTACTTGTCCACCAAAGAACGCCTGCACTGCAGTGCCATGCTGTAATTTGTTTATTATGTACATACTGAGATTTGTGATTGGACGAAACGCTTTTTTCATGTATGAGAAAGTCGTTTCGCCATTCTGATTGGCTGCGAACCCCGAACGGGGTTTTCACACGCCAAATTTCAATTGAAAATCTCAATAAGTAAATAAAGATATTTATCCAATGTATCGCGCTATCCACGTTTTGAACGACCCCTCTGTCAGTACTCACAACATTTTTCCTTCACGCGCAAGCTTTCCTTCCCTCGTGACTATCTGAACGCCTGGAATAGGCTACCAAGTTAGCGTTCTAATTCTTGTTTTCATGTCACCTGGCCGGAACTCTCATTCTCTCTTTCATAAGAGTAAGCTGAATCTACTCAAATTTTTAAGGAATTTCGGTGTAAAGGCAACTAAAATCTTTATAGTTGTTTTACTTACGGATAGACAGCCATTTGTGCTAGGTTGGTGTAGATAGGTTTGTAAACGTCTGGTCTACTAAGGGACGAGAAAGGCTGAAACAGAAAAAATGTCAACTAAAGTCTGTGCTTTTCTGTACTTTTGGACGATTATTTACTGTTTTGTTGCACTTTAACAGCAGTTTCCTAAGCGATAGAATGAACTGAAGAATAGCAAGTCGATCGATCTACGAATCCGTTTGGCCACTACTTGACTGACTTAAGGTTACAGTGTACCTTCGGGGGTGTCTCCAGTATAACAGCTCTAGCGTCTTAAGATTACACTTAATATACCTAAACCCAGATATCAAATTAAAGCTTAGAGAGCTGGCTATCTAAATATGGAAACCATTTGGTAATAAAATGAATTGTCGAATTTTTTACGACGACTAAATCAGCTTTAAAACGCTATAACTCAAAGCGATTATTGTATTTTGCTAATTTGATTTGTTCTCGGGTTTCCGGACACGAAGCGCTAAAAAAACGTGTCGGCGATTTCCCATATTCAATTGCAGTGAAAAGTTACAGAATATTTTCGAAAAAGGGAGAAAACAAATTGAAGTGATCGCAGGGAAATGGTTCTTGACGAAAAAGTTTTCGTAAATAAGAAATTCGCCGACACCTTTTTGTTGATTATATGTTAGCCTAGCTTGTGTCCAAATTTGAGGAAAATCGAACAAATTCCCTTTGAGTTGTAGCTCTTTAAAGTGTCCCCTACAAGCGAAAAAATTAACTTTGAGAAAACAGCGCTTAGAAAAACATATCGCTTCATAAACAAACTCCGCCCACAAAAGTTATACCGTCATTTCTCCGTCAATTTTCACTATTTTTCGATAATGTTTTTTTTGGATGAAAGTTCATTTTGTAAACTTTATTTTGACGCCCAAAAAAAAAAATTCAATAAATTTTCGATCTAAAGGTACACTGTAACCTTAACTTGTAAACAAGTTGTATCTACTTAGAGAAATGAACTGATCGTAAGCAGCGAATAATTCCTACTTAAGCGGCTACTACTGATCTTGCAACTCTTTCAAAGTGAGACAAACAAACTCCATTGTTATGCCAAGAGCTAACAAGCAAACGACGGCATAACTAAATATTCTAAACGGCTCTGGAAAGCGTAAATTCCTCCTGTCAGTATCACTGCTAGAGAATTTTTCCTAAGATCAAAGAAACGACAACATTTAGAACAACAGGCCTATTACTCTATTACTGATATCTTTATTTTGATCTAAAAGGAAAAAAATCTCTCATGCACGTACTTGGGGTAGACTCATTCTAAAGCTGGGCCAAAATGCTTTTAGCGACGAGCAGGATTTGTGCTAGGCTAGCAAATCAGTGCTTGACTACATATAGTTATGTGTACACCACTAGTAGCATGTTTGACAGTTCTGCCCCTCGAAAGAAAACTCGCTTAAAATAATATAAGCTCTGTGGAACACGCGAGGCAAACCTTACAAATAACACGACTAATTCACAAACCTGAGGAGGCGGTAGTTTGTTTAAAGTACAGTACAGAGCCGGCTGCATTTCAAAATCCTAACAACACAAAAAAATTCATGTAAAACATTAATCAGTGACAATTCCTGATTTCTACTAAGGAAATTGTACACCAGTTGGGTTGGTAAAAGATGGGCATAGTAAACTAACTAAATTATATCTTTCGTATTTTTTGGCCAGTAAGCCGTTCTACGGTAAAAAAAAAAAATGGTTCCGGTTGACTGCAAAACAGACCGTATGTTTGCACACGATGATGCACGGATTTAGCGCTTTGCGTTTCCCAACAGGAACTTTCCAAAAAAAAAAGATTGTTTTGCAGCCAAAAATTGACTATAAACGCTTTGCTTTTCGTTTATATCGCAATGTAGTCGTGATGTTTCGACCACTAACTGCTGATCTTCACCAATCAATGGGTTGATTGGTTGTGTGTCACTCCATGCCGGTATCACTGTGGTTGCTTGTGGGATCTTCGAGTTTTCGAGCGGTTTCGTAGCGGTTTTTGTAGCGGTTATCTTCAGCGTTCCCCACCCCACCCCACCCCATCCTCTATTTTTTCCTTCAACTGATTCAATCAGTGTGACGGGTGCCTGGAATGGGGGCTCATGGCTAGGTTGCGGGGATTTGCCAGCCATGGGGGCAGTATTCTATCTACGGGCTGGTTGGAAGCTCCTGAATACCCCAGGCACCCACCTTTCATTTAAGCGAGGTAGTCGGTTAACTTTATTTCAACCGATCTGAAGGAACATTACCTGTTTTGCTGCAACTCCTTCGCTCTTTCCCGCTACTAACAGACATGGAACAGTCTTGGGTAGTTTCTAGGAACAGATACAAAATGCACAGATAATTCTTCAGTAAATAGTGCTTCTTTCTGTAAAGCCCAGCAGGGCAAAAAAAACTTTCTTTTCTTTCCACTTGTCCATGGACAAGTGCCACTCAAATTTTGATTGTCCCAAACTGAAATTCACTTGTCTAAACAATGAATAAATTAAAAAAAATGTAGCGGTAAAACAAATTTACAATGTAGCGTAAAAACTGGCATATAAGCCATATTTGCCCAAAATTTTTGCTCAAAATTGGGGATGCGGCTTATACATGTATGCAATAGATTATACGTTCCGGTGATAACGCCACAAAAGTCAAATTACTCCACAAGTCGCCGATAAACTAGCCTGCGAATACAGCCGCCTCTCATCGCTGTATTCGCAGGTAACCGATGGCTTTTTTTACTGGCTGGAGCGCTTGCAAAAACCCAAATCTCAAAAATAAATTCACCACTTTAATCATTTGTCAAAGGCTGGGCGCGTTTTTGCGCGTTTTTTTTTTTGCAATGAAATGTCTCGCCAATTTAGCAGAACAGCGAAGACTTCGAGTAGTCCTCCTCTTCTCTCAAGAAAATACGACGAACGAGAAGCGAGCTGGCCTACGAGAGCACACGTATTTTCCAGCTTTTGTTTTTGTTTTCTCTACAGGCGAAATAAAAGATGGATAAGACGACTGCTCTCGTAGGCCAGCAGCGAGCGCAGTGTTAGCTCAACCGTAACATGCGATCAGCAGCCTGTTCCAGGCGTTCAAATAGTGCAGTGGGGAGCGCAGGATAGGCGACGCGTGAAGAAAAAATATTGAGAGTATTTGACGAACGGGATAGGCAACCCCTCTAACCAGTCTCCGCCTGTTTTCCCCGCTCGGTTTTAGCTGTTCGCCGACCCACAATTTTAACGCCTGGAACAGGCTATGCGATCAGGCGCCGTTTTTTCGAAGCGAAAGTCGGCAGGTTAGCTTAACAGCGGCGACGATTTTCGCGCCCACTCCCCGCGTGTTTTGAGATTGCTGGTAATCTTACAGCAGTGATATTCCAGTACCTCTCTCAGTTGAACTACTTGGGTAAATGAAGCAGCATCTGTGGAGTCGTAAATAAAACACGCCACATCACACCGTCTGTCGTGTAACAAGAAGCCAGAATTTTCCCACTCGATTTCACGTAACTGAAAAATACAAACAAACACAAAGGGTTGCGTGGAATTATTATTCGTTACAGACTCAAAATATCAAAAGAGGACACAAATGTTGGACTGCAATCGATGGTTGAAATCTTAGGGTGTTTACCATTTGTCGAAATTGGCCGGGAGACCGGTCAATTCGTAAAACAGAATGCACTTTTTTGAAGGCCTGTTCCTACAAGTTAATATAAATGATGTATGCTATCTACGAATAACCCATTTCCGAGTTGCTCTTAGCCTCATTTTCAAACCGAGGCCATTCATATGGATATGAGTTTGTTTCACATGCAAACAAAACTTATATCCTTATATCCATATGAATAGTTTGCATTTGGCCTCGGTTTGAAAAGGAGGCTATAAGTGCAACTCGGAAATGGGCTATTGACCAGTCTAGACGGCCAGTTTGAAAAAAACAAATAATGGTATGTGACCCGGCCGACCAGTTCTGACAAAATGTAAGCGCCCATATGGTTTAAAATGTAACCGTCGTAAGCGATAAGCACAGTCAATAAGTCGTTGCGGCTCGAACAAGACTCGAGAAAATCTAGGAGTTGTTTTCCTTACTTTTTCTTGGTATGAAAAAGCAACAAAAGGGTGAAGACGTACCACCGACGTTCTGTGCAATTTACGAAATATTTCTAACACCTTCCAATCCTAGAGTCAATTATGAAGACATGTAGTGTAGTTCTAACTTTTGAGTCTGTGGACAAAATCCTGTGGTGTGACCATTCAAATGAAACCTCTTTGGTAGTACTTTTGCATGGTACCATTTGTTTTTCAATATTTTACTAAATGAAATTTGGGATTTCTCTTGAATTTTGATTTCTGGCACTCTTGTGAGTAAAAGGGTTAATTTGTAAGTTGTAATTAATTATTAACTATCACGGAAAAAAATATATCGCGCAAAAAATCTCGAACCCTTTACAACAATTACAGTCCGATTATTTGACACATCCTGTGTTGTACTTACCACTAAGTATTTTTCTTGTCTGTTTACTTCTAACAGATTAATAGCATAATTGGATAAATCCTTCTCTGATTCACCAGGCTGTAAACAAGATCGAACCAAAGAGTGAGAAACAAGGAGAAAACTGGTTTTCCAATACTCCACAAAATTGACTATTTTCTAATGCTCACCTCAACAGTTCGTCGTAAAAAGGCTTGAAGAAAAGCCGTCTGCAAGGAAAAAATAAGAACGATACGTTAATAAATAAACAAATAAACGACCACTCAAAAATTGTAGTTGTCCGACGTTTCGATGTTTCTAACATCATTTTCAAGGCAAAGAGTGAAAATATCGAGGTGGCATAAGAATATAAATCAGTGAAAACATAATTTGAGCGTGATAGAGCAGTTTTCAATTGAGTGCCGTGAAACCAAAACCAAAGTAATTACTCTGACCAATCACAGCAGTCCGTCGTAAAGGCTGGTTTTCACTAGCGCATAAGCACAAGCATAAGCATAATCGGCCGAAAAGCAAGTGAGAACGCCAGAACATAAGCATAAAGACATACGCAAGCGCAGTATGAACGAAATTCTCGATACCAGGTTTCCTCGGCTGTGAGATCCGAATCAAAGATGGCGGATGATTTGGTTGACTGCCTTGTGCTTATGCTTGTGCTTATTTCATCCCCGTTCTCACTTGACATAAATGTGACACAAGCATAGCATAAGCACAAGAAGAACGAACGTGTAATCTGGAATCTGTTTGCACATTCTGGGATGGTTGGCGTTCTTTGATTATCAGCATTTCGTAAATGAGACAATCGAATTTGTTTCGGCACTTTTTGAGAACCGAAAAGTTGTTAATCAAATTCGGTTTTAACATTCCGTGATCCTCGTGCATGTGTTTTCCAATTGAAAAGCTATGCTCTGCAACACGTTGGTGTAGATGTCGGTTAGTATAACCAACATAGAACCACAATGAAAATTGTACACGACGCATTGCTGACTGATAAACGACCACTCGCCCGTATTTCGATATCATCACTACAGACGCAAATTGGATTATGTGTTACAGTACAAAAACAAGAAAACGAAAAGTTTGTCCGTGTATCACAACTTTTATACGATAAAATGTTTTGCACTGACAGCTGCTTTGTACATTGAAATTACTACAGGTTCATAGAGTGGTTTTCAAGAGGGTCTGGATGGGATTAACTGACAACTGACAAATGGCCAAAATTCTAACTGACAACTGACATTTGTATAGGGTTTTACTGACAACTGACAAAATATCTTGTTGTCCTAAATATCCTTCAAACCCCGTTGTAAATAACAATGTTTTACTCTTTTCGTCAAACAAATGCACGTTTTATATTAAATCTTAGCAGCAGGACGCTTGAGTGTCATATTTTGTTAATAATTTACTGTATCACCCATGTACATCATGTCAAGGTCATTTCACCTAGAGTCCACCTCTGACGTCACCTATGATCTCGAATTTACAAACACACGCTAACCAGTCCCGAGCACAGCTTACATGTCTTACATGATGGCTGCTAATGCTGGCGTTATTAAAACGATTGTAAGCTTTTACCGCGTTAATTCGGATACGGCATTCGAAAGACATAGAACCCGTATTCCGATAAATGACTTAAATACGGTACATGCTTTCAAAAAGCACCTTATTCAATTCCTTGGCCTGATGGAACTAACAACTAGAAATACGTGTCTCGCAGAACCTCGCGAAGCTCATACGGCCTTGGAGATTTCCATATATAGCTTTATCGGATGGCACCGAAGGCCGGGCGGGAAAAGTGATAACTTCGCCATCACAACGGACGACCAGTGGAAGCTGGAGCTTCCAAGTATGCTGTATGACTTAGGAAGCGAAATGAACAGTATGTATTCTTAGTGCTTGTGTATTTGTTACATGTATTGGTATAAATATAAGCATGCCAGTTAGTCCGGAAAACCTTCTGGGTACTGCTACGCTTTCAGAATATTTTCGTTGTTGTTTACACGTAATGCACTATGTAATATTTATTTTTCTTGAAATTATTTATGTTATAATTACAGTAGCCTAGTATAAAACTACATTTTTTAGCTTTGCGGCAGCGGTGCGAACCACCGCGTGTGCTTGCTTCTCAACACCTTTCCTGGAGCGATCGTTACACGTCAGATTTTAGTGGTGTCGGTTGATGTAAATTCATGCATTAAAACACGCAGTAAATCAGCTAAAAAACAAAATATTATAGAAACGAAACACTTATATGCTTATATGATTATATGCCGAGCAAGTTACTGGCCTTATTTCCTGCTAGTCTGTCCACAGACCCTCTATTTTGTCTAGAGTTCGTCGAGATCGCAAGCAAAATAGAAGCCGCGGGGGATTTGAAAGCGCACGAACGCAAGGGGTTGGCCCTGGGGAAAGACAAATATATTCTTTTTGCACCCGCTTCGCGGCCACTATCGCGCTCCGCGCTCCGCGCTCGAAGAAACATAACCTCTTTGCAAAAAATAAACGTCTGTGGACAGACTAATTTACTGCGATTTTGCTCACACAAGGTATTAAATCGTATTAAAAGTTTTACAATACTCATAAAAATTACAGGTTCATTTTCAATCTCAGATATTTTGATTTAATTCTCAGTTTTTTTCTCGCAGTTCACGTTCTACAGAAGAAAATCAATTGGGCTAATAAAGAGCATCGCCCGGAATGCCATTGTCTTTCGCGACATGTACTTACAGTGCTCAGTTTCTTGATGCGCAGAATAATTATTTGCATATACAGAACCAGTCGGTTGTATTTGCTCAACAGATTAAGCTTTGGGAATACTCTAGTCTCTTGGCAGGTGCAACTGCTGTCAATTACACGGTTTGATGCGTGATGTAAATCCCAACTGAGGTGTGCCGCGCTCTTTTCAAACCATTTTGTCAACAAATTCGTGTGCGGCAAGATTTTATTTATTTTCTTTTTGAATCTTTAGATTCGCAATGGTTAGAGCGCGATGACAAAAATATTTTCCGCAGAACATGGTTTTCAGTTGCCAACTAGCGAGCGTGAATCACGGGTCACTCGCTTGTACGTTGCGCTTTGTTGCTCGTGCTCTTTACAAAGCTTTTTTCAGTCCAGATCTAGACGCGCTCTTTTTCTCGATCGGTTAACGTAGTTCAGACCTAGAGTATGTTAACTAAGGTTTTAAAAAATAATATAAAAATAAATTTGAATCCGTTTGCCGGTCTCTTGGGAGTTCGTAGGAAGCCATTTTTTGGAGCGCCATTTTTAGTTTACGGCAAATAAAAAGGGTCTTAAATGATTCCTTAACACCTCTTCTGAAAACGCCAGGGTGAACCTAACCGCTAAAGTACTTAGTTCTTTGTTATGGTGTAAAACATACACTTCGTTTCGCCATTTTCCCCCATTTTCTTTGTAATTTGGCTCTTTGTCAGACGGAAGCTTTTCAAATTTAGCGCTCTGGACCGTAAGAAGGTGCCAGATATGTCGCTGTATTCTAGGCGATGACACTTTATGATGCCAGTCATGGAGTAGCGTGCACTCCCCAGAACACTTTGCGATGCCAGTCATTGAGTAGCGTGCCACCTCCCAGGACACTTTGTGATGCCAGTCATGGAGTGCGTGCACCCCCCAGGACACTTTGTGATGACAGTCATGGAGTAGCGTGCACACCCCCAGGACACTTTGTGATGCCAGTCATGGAGTAGCGTACCACACCCCAGGACACCTTGTGATGGCAGTCATGGAGTAGCGTGCACCCCCCGAGGACACTTTCTGATGACAGTCATGAAGTAGCGTGCCACCCATCAGGACACTTTGTGATGCCAGTCATGGAGTAGCGTGCAAGCCCCAAGGATACTTTGTGATGCCAGTCATGGAGTAGCGTGCACCCCCCCGGACACTTTGTGATGCCAGTCATGGAGTAGCGTACCACCCCCAAGGATGCTTTGTGATGCCAGTCATGGAGTAGCGTGCACCCCCCAGGACACTTTGTGATGCCAGTCATGGAGTAGCGTACCACCCCCCAGGACACTTTGTGATGCCAGTCAAGGAGTAGCGAGGCATCGCCCGGAATGCCATTGTCTTTCGCGACATGTACTAACAGTGCCCAGTTTCGTGATGCGCAGCATAATTATTTGCATATACAGAACCAGTCGCTTGTATTTGCTCAACAGAATAAGCTTTGGGAATACTCTAGTCCCTCCTAGTCTCTTGGCAGATTCAACTGCTGACAATTACACGGTTTGATGCGTGATGTCAGTCTCAAGGTGTGATAAAGTTAACAATCGTGCTGTAATTAAAGGCGGGGCGCGCTCTTTTCAAAGCATTTTGTCAAGAAATTCGTGTGCGACAACATTTTCATTTTGACTCGTTAGATTCGCAATGGTCAGAGTACGATGGCAAAAACATTTTCCGCAGAACATGGTTTTCAGTTAAAAGCTTTGCCAAATAGCGAGCGCGATGCGCGGGTCACTCGCTTGTTCGTTACGCTTTTTGATCGCGCTTTTTACAGAAAGAACCTTAATATGGCGGACGACTAAAGAGGCTCGAAGACCGAAATTTTTTATCAAACTATCGCGTTTTAACAGTGTTTAGATCGTTTTTAAGTTATTTTAAGTGCGTCGAATGTGTACAAAAGACGTGATGTCCTATTCTTCTCGCTCTTTACAGATCGTTTGTCAACAAAATCGTGTGCGGCAAGATTTTCATTTTGACACGTTAGATTCGCAATGGTCAGAGTACGATGGCAAAAACATTTTCCGCAGAACATGGTTTTCAGTTAAAAGCGTTGCCAAATAGCTAGCGTGAATCACGGGTCACTCGCTTGTACGTTGCACTTTGTTTCTCGTGCTCTTTACAAAGCGTCTTTCAGTCCATATCTAGACGCGCTCTTTTTCTCGATCAGTTAACGTAGTTCAGACCTAGAGTATATTAACTGAGGATTTAAAAAATAATATAGGCCTTTCTATTTGCCGGACAATGAGAAATGGGAAATAAATGATGGCTTCTCTTTGAAATCCTAACTTGAACAAGCAAAAAGCTAGCGCCCGCCTCTCGCGACGGAGGGAACATTGTTCGTGTTGAGATAATTATTCAAATTTGAATCCGTTTGCAGGTCTCGTGGGAGTTCGTAGGAAGACATTTTGGAGCGCCATTTTTATTTTACGGAACACCTTCTAGAAAACAGCGCTTTGATGCTATTTCCTCGCATCGTATTAAATCCAAACTTTGCCAATCTTTTGTTTAGACACGAGGCTAACATTTCCAGGGTGAACCTTAGTTAGCAAGTCCTTTCTTGAAGAGAAAGACCATCCTGAATATCAATGCCGTGTTTTTTCCATACTGAAATCAGCGGAAAAAAAAAACTAATTTAAGAACGCGATTCGAAAGTAGTTGTCCAAATTTTAGGCAAATAAAAAGGGTCTTAATTGATTCCTTAACACGTCTTCTGAAAAAGCCAGGGTGAACCTAACCGCCTAAGTACTTAGTTTTTTGTTATGGAGTAAAACATACACCTTGTTTCGCCATTTCCCCCCATTTTCTTTGTAATTTGGCTCTTTTGTCAGACGGAAGCTTTTCAAATTTAGCGCTCTGGACCGTAAGAAGGTCCCGGATATGTCGCTGCATTCTCGGCGATGACACTTTGTGATGCCAGTTATGGAGTAGCGTGACACCCCCCAGGACACTTTGTGATGCCAGTCATAGAGTAGCGTGCACCCACCCAGATACTTTGTGATGCCAGTCATGGAGTAGCGTGCCCCCCCTCAGGACTTTTTG
Organism: Dendrophyllia cribrosa; assembly: GCA_024195265.1. NCBI lineage: Eukaryota > Metazoa > Cnidaria > Anthozoa > Scleractinia > Dendrophylliidae > Dendrophyllia > Dendrophyllia cribrosa. Next base: position 38,153,002 of record JAJLRJ010000009.1, read on the forward strand.
TGATGCCAGTCATGGAGTAGCATACCACCCCCAAGGATACTTTGTGATGCCAGTCATGGAGTAGCGTGCACCCCCCAGGACACTTTGTGATGCCAGTCATGGAGTAGCGTGCACCCCCCAGGACACTTTGTGATGCCAGTCATGGAGTAGCGTGCACCCCCCCCCCCCCCCCAGGACACTTTGTGATGCCAGTCATAGAGTAGCGTGCACCCGCCCAGGACACTTTGTGATGCCTGTCATGGGGTAGAGTGCCACCCCCGAGGACACTTTGTGATGCCAGTCATAGAGTAGCGTGCACCCCCCAGGACACTTTTTGATGCCAGTCATGGAGTAGCGTACCATCCCCCAGGACACTTTGTAATGCCAGTCATGGAGTAGCGTGCACCCCTCCAGGACACTTTGTGATGTCAGTCATGGAGTAGCGTGCACCCCCCAGGACACTTTGTGACACTGTCATGGAGTAGCGAGGCGGGCAGTTGTAGTAATAGCTGATCGACAGCAAAAGAGTCACCCATCAATTCCGCAGGCGGCAAACATTTCATGTACAACGGAATCATTTTATATTGTTCCGCGAGACATTTACTTATGGGAGCAACTGGTGAGTTTCATCTAAGAACCGAAACTCCAAGAAACACTACTCAAAAACAGAATAAAACAAGGAGCTAAAACATAAACTGCAAGAGGTCATGATTCCAATGGAGACACGGCAGCTTCAGACTTTTATCTTAGACGTTTACATCCCTAATAAAGATTCACTTTCTCACAAGACTTAGACACTAAATCACGGGCTAGGAGATTGACTGATCCTAGCATATTCATAACAAAAACTGCAGCCGATCACTGCTTATCTTGCAACAGAAGTAAGCCAAATAAGCCCTAACATATGCCAAGAGAGCTAGCATAACGAAGGCATAGAGAAACAGTAATTCTATAAATGGCTACACAGCATGAAAACCTCCTGTCATTTAAGAGATTTATATCCCAAAGATCATCAAAGGGTCAAACAATACAAATCGCGCATGCAAAACTGAGACAAATTGATAATAATGACTACTCACAATTCTATTTTGGCGATCTAAAGGGAACAAATATCTCGAAGACCTTCTTGGCAAAGCAATTCTAAAGGCTTCTTTATACTTTTTGCGACTAGCGGGAGTCGTGTTTGGCCTGTCACCTTTATAATACAGAACTCTTCCGATATTTGTTTGTCTTTCTCACGACATACTTCAAATATTTTGAAGGTGAATTTTGTTGAGCTAAGAGTCTATGGGTTAGAGAGGAATGTTATGCTCGGGCAAGCAGGAGAATAACGCTAGAAAGCCACTTAATGATTTCAACTCCAAATTTGAAAAAAAAAATGGAATTTCTGGCGTTTGAGTCGCTACGAATTAGCCTGAAATGTAATATTTCTGCGTCACGATAGCGACAGGGCCTGGGCCCTGTTCGTTTGGATGCCAGTGCATTAGGGGTAATTTTATGGATGTATATAAGCTGTGAAAAGCACAGGGGATGTCATTCTAGGCCGACACCGCTTTCTCCGATTAGCTTTGAAATTGTTTTTTTAATTGTATAGCCACGTAGGAAGGGCTGCTAATTGCTGGAGCTTGAGCCTTGGTTCCTACTCAGATTTCCTGTCAATTTTTTTCCCTTAGGGGTTTTTTAAGGCAGGTTTTTTCAGGCCTCCGTCTACCCACAGTGGTATTATGCGTGGTTGCTCAGCTCCGTTTAGGTGTCTTACTGTGATGGCAATTATTGGCCAGCGTAGTTATCGATAGTTATGTTATATTCATTGTGTACTAAGGCTCGGTGTAGCTTTATTTAGTGTGTACGTAGTCCCGGTGCTCAATGTAGCTTTATTTACTGTATACATAGTCCGGGTGCTCAGTGTAGCTTTATTTACTGTATACATACTTTATTTACTGAATACAGTCACGGTGCTCAGTGTAACTTAATTTACTGTGTACATAGTCCCGGTGCTCGGCCGAAACCTGCAAAATAAACCTATTGGCGTATTTACTGTCTGTTGCGTAGTGCAGCAGAAATAAAGTTATTAGTGTAGCAATTTTCGCATTAGTGATACAATTTACATTCTATGTGCCTTTTTAGCTAAATTTTGGATAAAAAAGAAATTATTAAATTACTTAATTAATTATTAACAGACTGAAAACTGACAAATGGCCAAAATTTTAACTGACAACTGACATTTGTACACCCCCATCCAGACCCTCTTTCAATTGTGTCGAAAGTGATTTCGCGATTGGTTTGGTTTTGCATTGCTACGCTTTGTGATTGGCTAGAAAATCTCGCGCCAATTTATCGACCAATCAGAAGTAAAACCAAAACCAATCGTGACTTGCTCGCACGCGTTTTCCCGCGCTTGGCGCCGCCGACATGTATTTGCTTCGAGTTCTGATTGGTTCATTGGATTGTCTGCGTCTGTTGTGATTGGCCAGAGTGATAGTTTTGGTTTTGGTTTTACGACACTTAGAGCAGTTTTCCATTGAGTGTCGAAAGTAATTACACAACTTGATTGCTTTGGTTTTGCATTGCTACGCTTTGTGATTGGCTAGAAAATCTCGCGCCAATTTATTGACCAATCAGAAGTAAAACCAAAACCAATCGTGACTTGCTCGCAAGCGTTTTACCGCGTTTGGCGCCGCCGACATGTAATTGCTTCGAGTTCTGATTGGTTCATTGGATTGTTTACGACTGCTGTGATTGGTCAGTGTGATAGTTTTGGTTTTGGTTTTACGACACTTAAATGAAAACCGCTCTATGATTCAAAGTTAACATCCCCTGTAGCCTGACCTCTCGTAAGCGATCACGTCCGGTAAAAGATCACCTTAGCTTTGCATTTTTGGTGATCGCCAACTGGAGGTTCGACTCTATCCTCAAACTCTAAAGCCTTTTCATATATTTCCTAACCTTCCCTACTCCAGGCGGTCCAAAAACGTAACACTGGAACACTGAACGCGATGTCTGTTTCTTCTGCAAATCAACAGCTTTACTACGGGTAACTGAAAATGAGGAAAGATGAATTAAAATAACAACTGACGCCCTGAAAAAAACAGATCGAATGGTACGGGGTAATTAGTTTTAAACATCTTCATGTTGGCTTTCGTATCTATTCACCAAACTTGGCACAGGCAGAAGAATTGCACAGGTGGGTTTTGCTATAAGCAAAAGACCGGTCGGAGTAGGGGGAAGGGGGTCATAAAAATGTGGTCGTATTAACGGAATGGTCGGAGAAGAGTTTTAGATTAGAAAATCAGTGAATTAGCACGTTTTCGTGACCCTAAAAGTGGTCGTATTAAGGCGGGACTCAATCTATATTTGAATGAAATTTTAAGAGGTTTAAAGGGAATTTTGGAACACCAACAAGATAGTTAATAACCACACAAGAGGACCCCAGGTTGCTAGTGAACTATTTTGGTGCCCGTCTATTAACTATTAACTACAAATTCTAATTTTAAAACTTCATTAAATCTTCTATACTTTTTTATTTCTCTAAATTTTACAAATCTTCGAGACAAAATAATCCCTTCCAAACATACCCCAAAGTCACCCAAAAATTTACAAAGCACCCCATAACATAGATTCATGAGATGAGCATAGAGTTTTTGGATTGCTTGAAACGTGAGCGAGATATTTCCATTAAAGCCATGTTAAGTGACGGAAAAATGGCATTTGGGTGGAGTCCCGCCTAAACGAGATGGTCGTGAGGCAGTCAGGGTTCCACTACAGGCTTACCAACCTTTGTCTGTGTGGTGGACTGTGCCTTTAAATGGCTGCGTCTGTTATTTAGCCTTTCTAAATGCGTTACTATACGTGAGTATGGTAAAAACAAACAGAGGATAATAAACCTGTGCTTCCACTGTATTCTGGTCTAAAAACGAGCTAGGGTCACACGAATGAGACCTCTTAACCCAACCTGTGAAAACGTTCGAGCAGTATGCCCTGGCGGCTGAGAACTTAGAAAAAACAAACGTGCGTTTTATACTGCAACAACGCATGAGTAAAAAAACGCGTGTTGAACGCAAGTGAATGACCCAATGACATAATAAACAATGTGTTCAAAACAAAGGAACCGAAGCAAAAGAAAAACAAAGAAACAGAAACAAAAACGAAAAGAAAAGAAACTGAGAAATGAAATGAAACGAAAGGAATAAAACTGGGAACAAAAGACCAAACGGAGATGCGTGTTAGTTGTGTTCAACAACACTGTTTAACACTGAGGTGATTATGAAAAAAAAATACCCAAAACCAAACTGAGATTTTATATTTGCAGGTTATTTAGATGTTTATGCCAGCAAAACAAAAAATGTTAGCGCGTCAGGAAATCAGATTTAGCTAATGTTTAATACATTACCACATTATTGTTTTGAAACAGATTTGAATCGATAACTCGACATTAGCCTTTCACTTCCAGACACAATCCCAGCAGTGTGACCATTCAAACGAAAGCTTGTCAGCAGTACTTTGCAACGATGTTGTTTGTTTTTCGGTACCGTAAAAGCTCTATTAAGCCTCTCCTTTAGCCTGTTCCAGGCGGTCAGACAGTGGGCATCGAAGGATAGGCAGCGCGCAGAAGGAAATCAAAGGGCTCTGAGAGCCATCTCGTGAATACGGAGCGACATTCTCCCCTAAATGCTACAAAATCCATTCGAAGTCCACAGATCGGTTTTAATTTTCCAAACACAGTTTGAAGTCAAAGAATTGAAGAGTAAAACAAATTTAAAACGACGAAAACATCTTAGCGTGACATAAATATGCATTGTGTGAAACGAGACTGTCTGGACAACTGGATGACGTAATTCACTGGAGAATTGCCACTGTACACGATACCTCGTTCAACGCTTCGCGTATTCACGGGAATGCACGAGAGTGCTGACGGAGGGGGACAGGCGCAGTATCCCCTCGTTTTCCCTGCTCATTCGCGCACCTGGAACAGGCTTCCCCTGCTTTGGAAGTCGGATTTTATAATGACCCCCTCCCCCATCCCCCCCCCCCCCCCCCCCCCCCCTCCCCCACCACCACCACCAACACCACCCACTCCCCCCATTTATTTTTCAAAATTTAAAAGCAGTTTAAAAGGTCAAGAGAATGATATCATCAAGCCATTGCAAATACGTTTCAGCGAGTTTGCGGGGAGACGTATTCTTTTAATGTCCAGGAGTACCATTCATTATTTTTGGGTTTACATGACGTTGTAGTTGCAAATCGGTGAAACACAATAATTTTGGAAAAATCTAATTTGAGTTTTCATCACAATTTATTTCTACGATTTGAAATAAGCCCCCCGCCACTTTCTTTTAAGCCCAACTTTTTTGCGGCCTTAAATTAAATAACATTCTGTGGAGGCTTTATGTGCCACGAAGCACGAAGAGGAGAGGTGAAGTTGAAATTGATTAAGCTTCCCGTGGGGAGGGACTTAATAGAGTTTTTAGGGCTTTGCAAAATGAAATTTAACAATTTCATCTTCGGTTGAAGGATTTTTGCCACTCTTGCGAGTGAAAGTATCATAGAGTAAAGTACCCAGTTTGGTATTCACGTGATCCCAATCACAATAATTAGAAGGTAAAAGTCGGAACTTTTTTCTCAACTGAATGAGACGAGACACGGATGAGACCAAGGTGAAAGGCAGAGGAGAACAGACTGGAAAAGAAGCAAAGGAAAAGAAACACAGACGACAAGTTAGTACAACAGCTGTATAACAGTGATTGTTGTTAGCTGACTAATACAATATCGCACTGTCGAACGAAATTGTGTTTGTTTAAGGTGTTTCCCTCCAGTTTCCATGCAGTCGCACCAAACATATTTGAGCGGCCGTTTAACTAACTTTCCTTTATTGAATTAGTATAAAACTTACACAAAATATTGTACTTAGTTTGAAGTTTATAAGAGTGTAACAATTTTGTAAATCGCATTTAAAATTGTGGAGATGAACGAGAAACATTGAAATCGCTTGAGCCTTGAGGATAGGTCCTCAGGACAGGGTCAGTTCTGCATCTAATAAATACTCTACTGAATGTCTTGTATTACCTACATTACTGACAAATTCAGGCCCCGTCCACACGTATACGTTTACGTTCGTAAACGCATATTTTTTTTATGCGTTAAGGCCTCCCGTCCACACGTAAACGATGAAAACGATCACCCTAAACGGATATTTTCGAAAACGCTCTCCAAAGTGGATATTTTAGAAAACGCCGTTTACCCGTTTACGTGTGGACAACGGTAAACGGATATTTTCGTAAACGCTGATGTCTCATTTGTTTATGGCGCCTGCTCAAGTTATCTAGCGCATGCTCAATGCAGATTTTTAGCGTTTACGTATCGTTTTAGCGTTTACGTGTGGACTGGTGAAAACGAATCGTAAACGATGGCTGGCTTCGTGTGGACGGGAGCGTTTTAGATAAAAAAAATATGCGTTTACAAACGTAAACGTATACGTGTGGACGGCGCCTCAATAGCTGTACACAGAACGGAATTAAGCTTCGAAAGAGCTTTGAGTTCGCTTTGTTTTTTTTGTTTTATGTTTTTTTTTTGGAAAAAATAAATAAAATCAACAACCAAGTGCACTGTTCCATTTACCTGTTATCGCAGTTGAAAGGGACGGTTCAGGTTCATGGTGAGTGTAACCAAAAAATGCGAGATATGCCAACATCCTTGTGTAGTCTAAGAACGTAGTTAACCTAAAGTGTTGAAAAGAATGTTTATAATCATCAGACGCAATTATGTTGTGTAGCGATAACATTATTTTCTCCATACATTGCTAATCCTTGATGGTAAACCTTTGATCTTCTTATCGCTCTCACTCCCACTTGAATCAACACTCGTATAATGTGATTTTAAGGCAGTGGAAAGTGAAATCCTAAAGTGTGACCATTCAAATGAAAGCTACTGAGCAATACTTTCCTGTGGTGCTGTTTATTATGCTGTACAAGGTGGTTCTAACTTTTGAATCCTAAAGTGTGATCATTCAAATGAAAGCTAGTGAGCAGTGCTTTCCTGTGGTGCTGTTTATTATGCTGTACAAGGTGGTTCTAACTTTGGAATCCGTGTGTGACCATTCAAATGAGAGCTATTAGGCAGTACTTTCCTGTGGTGCTGTTTATTATGCTGTACAAGGTGGTTCTAACTTTTAAATCCTAAAGTGGAACCATTCAAATGAGAGCTACTAGGCAGTGCTTTCCTGTGGTACTGTTTATTATGCTGTACAAGGTTGTTCTAACGTTTTAATCTGTGGATGAAATCCTAAATTGTGACCATTCAAATGAAAACTATTGAGCAGTGCTTTCCTGTGGCGGTGTTTATAATGCTGTATAAATGGTTCTAACATTTTCCCAGTCTTGGATACACATACAAAAGCTTCTTTTATCAGGTATAAACTAGTGTTATTACAAATAGAAACTATATACTTACGTCCATTGAGCTAGAAATCCCTGAAGAGTTATCCAACCATTGGCATTAGTTTCAACAGAACTGAGAACATCTTCACCCCAGGGCATTGTGGGACAGATTCTAAACAACTCCTGGGAAAACAAAACGAAAAAATAATGTCAATGAACTTTACTGGATAAGGTTGTTGTGGCATCCAGAACAATCATAGTCTCATACACTACATTATTTGGGTATCATTGAATCGCATAATCATTACGACACGATCCAAACAACGACTTCAACAATCGAGGGATGTGTTATGGCTATGGGCATTAAAACAATAAAAATGTTAAGACAAAAGTTAGAACTGAACTTCTAGCAAGTCTTCTGTAACTTAAGCCGGGACCAGCTACTGCCTGTAACAGTGAGATCCCCACAAACTGGGAGGTGGCCGAATATATATTTTTTGTAAGCAAGGTTTTTTAGTTGCTCACCTGAAGCTCCTCTGGATTCAGTGCTTCATCTTCATCCTTTCACAGAAAACAAAAATAAAATTTAAAAAAAATGAATTATACTACAGAGTTACATGCTTTGAATAAATTTTTAGAGTGAAACCAAAGCAATTAAATTCACAACACTCCAATCACGCACACAATCACAACAATCTAATGAACAAATCAGAAACTCAAAGCAAATACATGTAACCGGCGCCAAGCGCGGGAAAACGCGTGCGAGCAAGTCACGATTGGTTTTGATTTTACTTCTGATTGGTTAAGAAAATGGCGCGAGATTTTTTAGCCAATCACAAAGTGTAGCAATGCAAAACCAAAGCCATCGCGAAATTACTTTCGACACTTAATTGAAAACTGAACTGCTCTATAATTTGCAATAGTTTCGATTTTTGGACTGAAGTCCAGTTGTAAAGACTAGCAAAAAACACCTATTTGTTGACAAACCTTATCATGCCTCTGGAAAAGGTCAATAAGGAACTGATATCCTGCATCTGATAATTCCACTGTCTGGTCTGTCCCCATATCAATCCTGTCAACATAACCATGTATTGTACACAATGATGCCTTATTCTGAACTGTTCAACATAACAACCATGAAACATTTTTCTTTCAGTGTAGCCATTGTTTCTGAGGTTGAAAACAATAGCTACACTTGTAAATTACATTTGTAAAAGTTTTATTGAATTGACCCCTGGTCATATGACCACCCCTTTAAAGAATCTGACCCACCCAGTTTGCATTGCGCGCCTACGTTGGTTCATCCGCCATTTTCAGGGCCCCCGAAAATCCATACTGTATTGTAGATGAGAAATTCACTCGTGCAAGAGGTGATATGCTTGCCCAAATATGGAATAGGGTCGTATCATAACAATAAGAGATGCGCGCAATGCAAACTGGGTGGGTCAGACTCTTTAATATGATCAACAATAATACGGCCAAAATTCTCAGCATTTCCACATCTGAAAACCATGTTAATCTGAACACATCGTTAATTTGACCGATTATCGTCATTATCACCTTTAGAAGTCGTCAACTTTTCCAAAAATCCATGATGAGAATGATGAAAAAAGCAAATAAAAATCCATAGTTAAAAAATAAAACAATATGATTGAAAATTTAGTTATGCACTGATTTAGTTTTATCTCTAACTTGTACATGCGTGAATCAATTTACAGTATTTTGTGGCAAGTTGGTTTCAATAGGATCGAGGCCTGATAATAAAACATTGATTTTTATTGTGCAAATTAACAAGATTTTGTAAGTTCAAATGCACACTACACTGCTGTGTCACCTCGCACACTAGCTTTTGTTTTCGAAGATTACACGCTTCTTCGTTAGGCTGCTCACACTACCTTGTTTGTTTTTAGTGTGTTCTATGAAACAAACTAATTTACTAATGAAGTGTGCTCCTGGACACAGTTTAAGCGTGCTAAAACCAATTTCTTTTGTTTTAAAGTGGAAGCGTGTTGTGAGCACCTTTGTTCCTGTGGAGGGTCACATTTTATAAAAGACTAAGAAACAATATAAAATCGTAGTGAAATCATTATGTTGTAAGCTCTGCACAAGTCAACTTACGCTGGACATAAGTATTCTGCTCTGAGCTTAAGATCATCACCATATCCAAACGTTCTCAGAACAGTCCATGTCGTCTCATGACGGCCTCTCTGGATAAACAATGTGTGGAGAAAAAGGAAACCTGGTGACAAAAATCAAAGAGGATCAAACAAGGGGCGCATCACCAAGTCAAGCACCACCATAGTCTTTCCACCAAGTTAAGGTGACTTAATATTACATGTATATGGAACAGATATATACCCCCTCCCAATCAGGGACAAGTAGATTTTTGTGGTGGTCAAGTAACTTTCCCCACTCACTTGACCTGATTGGCAAGGATACAGGTTAGCCGCCTATAAACTAAGCTTAAGTAACAATATTTATAAAAACTTGTCCAGGCACAAAAAAGCCCTTTAAGCCCTAAGAGTGATCAGCATCAAATTTCTCCTTGTAATATCAATGCCTTATCAATCAAAAAGGTCATGAGAATTAAGGACATGATCACACAAGATGAATTCCCTTGATATTCAAACAATTTCTCCCCACTACTTCTATGGGAAATATATAGGGACAAGAAATGAGAATTTAAATTTTGATATTAGGGCTTAAAGGGACAGATAGTGGCAGAACTGTATATTGGATATTTACAATCGCTGAGTGGCTCACCATTGTAAATATTCATACAGTTCCACTGTGAATATTTTATCTGACTTCTAAAAGAACAATAGCAATGAAGCTTATTAGCATTCCTATTAGTATTCTGTATCAGTTATACAGGATAGCACTGTTCTGTATCAGGATTTCTAAACCTTTATAAATTTTAAATGTGGCTAAATACAATTGAGGCAAAGTTAAAATCAAGTCTACATGTATGCAGTCAGCAGTTTGCTTCGTGACAGTACATTGTACATGTCCTGTGCAGCATCCTATGGGTTTTTTGGCTAATCTTATTTGTCTCTTGTGTTACATTTTGCATCATATCGCATTCAAGCCGCTTGTTGCAGAACCATTGCCTTGCTGTTAAGCAAATCTGCGCAGAGTCTTGCCGCGCACCCCTCCCTCCCATTGTTAGCCTTGGTGGACTTGAGTAAGTACAAGGTTAGTTAAGTAGTTTTTCCACTGATTTATCAGTGTGACGGTGCCCTGGTGGGGCTGCATGTAGGGGTGGTTCCCACTCTCTGGGTTGCCATGGATACCTCCCTGCTTGCCTTGAAATCGCATAAGGCCCCCACCAGCTTTCTAGGCACCAGCTCCCAAGCTCATCTATTGACGATGCGTTTAACTTCTTTTGAATTTTCCTTATGAATTATTAATGATTTTTAGTTTATGACTGCCTATTTTCCTTGTGTAGCCAGTAACCTCAAAGCTTAACGACAGCCTTGCCTTGTCATGATACCTTTTAAAGTAAGAGCACCATCTCTCAGTCCATCCTCAACATTCTTTCTGACCACATTCTTAACATCTTGTAATCCTTGGCCTTGCAGGGGAGTGTTAAAACATCGATTCTACAGATAAAAACACAAGACATCAACATTGCATATGACAGGGACCAGAGGAAATGGGCAGGCAAGATCAGTAATGGTTGGAGCCAGGGACCTCCCACAACCACTACAATTCTGAGGGCTCCCTGTCTGCTTCTTAATTAACAAACAAGGCATTGTTACTTAGCGCTGTTTTACTCAGCTATGTTTTGCATATCCTGGCAAGCTTCTTCAAAAATTAGTCAGTTACAGCCTTTAAAGAAGTTGATTCCGTAAAGTACAAACAGCACAAGAAAGGATTATACTTGATGCTGCACAATCTCACCTGAAAGTCATTCAGTTCTTTGTCATTCAATAATCCATCATTATCTGTATCTGAAATCTGGCGAAAAGCATCAACAAACATTTATTAATTTTATTCTTTGTAAAAAACAACAATGAGTAATCTTAAAAATGATTCAGACAATGAAAATAAGAGAACAATGACAAATAATTATTATTAATTGCTTTTAAGAAATGTACCTTAAATATTCTTGACAGTGCAGCCTGGCATAATGGCTTCAACTGAAAAATTAAATTAAGAGAGAAAATTAATATTTCTGACAAATGAAGTATTTGGATGATAAGTGACTTTACTTTACAGATGGGAATAGCAAGTTTACTGTCAGTGACTGTCATGGGTTTTAACAGATTCCAACTATTGCTGGGATAAAATCACAGTGAATATGACAGGTACAACTACCCGCTCGGCCCACTGAGGTATTAAGTTTCCTTGTTTCCTGAGGTCAGCTTTATGTACAAATATGTTTAATGGCAGTAAAAAACACAACTGTTGGTTAAGCTTTGATCTTCAGAGTTCTCAGAGTGTTACTCTTTTCGAGTGCAGTGCATGTAATAAATTACATTGTATTAGTATAGGTAATCATACGGTTTTCTCATTCAATTTGGGATTAATTTGCACGAGTGAGTTTTTCAAAAAGCTCAATATTATTTGCAATTTGAGCTTTTTGAAAAACTCACAAGTGCAAATTAATCCCAAATTGAACGAGAAAATCGTATGATTACTTATTAATAATTATAGATGAAAAAAATTTCATCCATTTTTTTTTGAAATTTTTTCTTTTTTTTTCCAAAAAAAATTTTTTTTGCAAAACATTTTTGCATCAAATTTTTTTTTGATTTGTAATTTGCACTGGTGTTACACTTTTTGCACTCTGGTGTTACACTTGAACTGCACTGCTCTTAGCCAATCAGAATCGAGTACAGTTTATGTTATTGTATATTATTATTAATTTTATACATGCAAGGAAAATATTGTTGAAAATTCATAACACTGCTGGAATCAAATTTATTGTCCCTTGAGCCAGTATTTTGCAGCAGTTATGTTATTCTGGGTTCTGGGTTTTGGTTCTGTTAGTTCTGTTATAACAGTTGTCAGTTACTAATAATAATCATAATTTTAAAGGTTCTTAAAAATGCATCTAACATAGCCTCAATACTTTTTACAAATTAGAACAAGATTAATATAAAAATCTGAAGTTAAAATTTGTTGTTGTTGTTGTTGTTGTGTTGTAGAGGATAGGTGAGTGGCCAATCTCAGAGTCAATAACAGCCATTTGACAGAAAACTGCAATTTAGTGAATATTTTGTAGTCTACTGACAAACCTCTTTTGTATCAGCAGAGAAGAGAGGAGCAGTAGGATGCAATACTGCTTTCTGTGCATAGTAAAACATCTCAGATATATTTTTCAGTTCCTTGGCAGAACACTGTGAAAACAATAACCAGAAAAAAAAATATTAAAAAAAATATATAATTATATAATACATATTATGAATTTACAGATCTGTTACAGTTAGGCATAGAAATCTGCCTGGGAAATATGAGTTAAAACAAGGCAAAGAAGCAATAACATTTTTTGGAATTCCAAATGGGAAGCTCACCTCAACACATGTTTCCACTTCAGTGTAGTCGTTCATTATTGGCAAAACAGTCTAATTAAACAGACAAAGATTATCACTACAATGTAAATGATAAACACACTGATCTTGCACTTTTTTGTAGAAAACTAATGAATTAATAAAAATAACAGGACTTTAAAACCTTGCCCAAATAATGGGTTTAACCCTTTCACTTGCAGAGCCAATATGATAAGACATGTAGCGTAGTTCTAACTTTTGAGTCTGTCGAAAAATTCCTATGGTGTGACCATTTGATTGAAACCTCTTCAACAGTACTTTTGCTACCATTTGTTTTTCATTTTTTTTATTTAACAAAATGAAATTTGGGGTTTTCTTTGAATTTTTATTTAATTTGAAAGGGGTGTATATTGTGCTTTTAGTCAAAATATGAGAGATGAGGCTCCAAACTTGCCCACTGTTTAATCAAGACGTGTGATTATCACTACCAGGTATTATAACTATGTTTTATTAGACATATAAAATTTTAGTAAGAAAAGCAGTAAGAACACCATGTATAAATAGTCGCTCTAACAACAGCATGTTTAGACAGCAAGCTGGCAGCCGACAAAAATTATTGTTACAGCTCATCCTCACACTCCCTGCTGTGATCACTCGCAGCAAGAAACTGCTGGTCATTGTAATGACTCAGGTTGTGATTTCATAAGACTTAATGTATTTTGCGCACCTTTCAGATATTTTTAGATACATGTATGTTTAGACATTTATTATAATTGTAAATTAGGATATGTCATTTTATCTTGAGAAAATAAACATTATTATTATTGTTATTATTTATTTTGTGGAGAGCTGGCCATCAGTGGAGGTTGGATGGCAGTTATCTGACTATTGGATATGGTTGCATTGCTGACCATATTGTATGTGACAAAAGATAATAACATCACTATACTCACATCCATTGTACTGCCTTCAGCTAGGTCTGACTAAAATACAACCCAAAAAACACAGTAAGCTTACACACTCATCAAGCTAACACTTTGAACCTACTACTGGTCTCATTTATAATTTATTGTGGTGCTTGTTGGGAGGGACATCCAGGGAACCAAAGCCTTTGTTTACATGTACGATCAGCATCTCAAAATCAAAAGACAATGCTAATCATTATTACAAAACAAGCATACAATGTTGAAATCCCATTGCGCACAAACAGAATCTGTATTTTTTTTCTGGCATGTGAGACTTGCATTTAAAAAACAGTCACCTGTGTATCAACTTCACCCATATGGAAAATAAGCTGGTTATTTTTAGGCACCTTGAGGATATGACTGTGATTATTCACCAAGGGCACCATATATAAATTACATAAATTATCCCGTTGTTACCTAAAAATAACCCACCTAGTAGATATGTGATTATTCACCAAGGGTGCCATATATAAATCACATATCCCCTTGTTACCTAAAAATAACCCTGGCTTACATCTAGCTAGATTGCATGGTGTGCCACATCATTAGTAAAAATTTTGTGGGGAGAGCAGAAATATGACGTAAACTTCACTTTAACTTGATCACAGCAATAAAAAATAAAAAATAATAAAGTGGTTAGTCTCTAAAGAAATTGTGGTGCTGTGGTGGTGGTGGAGTGCGCAAGAAAATTTGGTTTAATTATCATCTGAGTTGATAAGGTAAATTGGCTACTGTAAAGAGAATCAAAAGCTTATTTTTTCAAGCACTAGCCTTTTGTCAGAGCGAATGCGAGGGCTAGCTCTTGAAATGTCAGCTTTTGAATCTATTTACAGACTGAGCCAATTTACATTTATCAACTCAGTTGAAAAAAAAAAATGAAAATGAAAATAAAAATAGACTTACTTTGTTACCAACAATAATGACAGGTTTCGCTGTGCTGTCTTCCTCACAAGCTTGTCTTATGAGTGGCAACCAATAAGAAGTTATCTGTTGAATACACATTAGTTTCACTGATTATTCAGTCTGAATATAATTTATTGTTCAATATTAATTTATTTAATATACATGTACAGGAGAGTCTTCGATAGTCAATATCTTGGAACCCAGTAACTCAAATTTCTCGCTTAGTTGAGCCAAATACATCCCGGGCTACTTCACATCATAATTTAAAATTTAGCAATAAAATAAACTTTCAATATCACTATCAGTCTTGTGTGTTCCCGACAGGTCAATGCATCAGGATTCTACTGTAAGTTCTTTCAATCTGTAATTTTGTTATATATAATGTATTTCAGTTAATATTATAGTTATTGTAATGCGCATTTGATCATTTATATGGAATATGTGCAATATAAGCATGTAAATTATTATTATTATTATTTTATGTTGTGTGGTTCAAATTTTTCTTTGGTTTGAAAATTTTCAAACCAGTTTATTTTTTGTTTTCCTTTGTCCCAGGTTCATTAGCATAATCAAAATTCATTAGCAAAAATTAAACTGGTTTGAAAACTGTCTTTCAAACCAAAATAATAATAATAATTGAACCACAACTTACATGTAAATAATTTATACATGTAGGACATGGTATTTTTGAGTGCAAATATGACACAAAAATGAGTGCAATATAAAAAAGCTAATTTGAGACAAATATATTAGCCTGACCACAGTCGCTGTACACAACAGGAAACCCTGTGAAAGGCCCAGATTTGGGGAAATGTGGGTTTTCTGTAGAAAGTAGTGTAATATGGTCTAGCTAATCTCTACTTATCAGGTTTAACATTTTTTCATCTAAAGGCTTAGAAAACTGAAATAAAAACAAAATCTGCCAGCTGCCTCATTATACAAATTTCTGCTGAGTAACATTTTTAAGGCAATTGCATGGTGTTCCAATGGTTACTAAATTCAGTATACTCTAGTTCCACATTTAGTAGTTTTTTGATGAGTCTAAAGAGGTGCTGCTTTACTTTTTTCAATTAAAAACTACTACACTTACTCTTTCCAGAGAATCTTCAGCTGTTACATCATACACGACACAAACTACATTTGCCTATGGAATATAAGAAATAGCAAAATTCTTACTTGTAGATATATTGTATCAGTTGCCGGGGCTGTCAGATAAATAATACAAAAGATTGCTGGCCACGCAAGGAAAATAGCTGGTCATAATTCTAGATAGCCTTCTATGGTTTTTTAGTTGCCAGACATCATCATCGCAGTTGCCGGCTACTAATGACAGAGTTTGAAACTTAATTTTGACAGCACTTGCCATTTGGGCGAGTGACTTTCGAAACTGCACCAACAAATGTACAATTCGTACTCGCCCAAGAATACATGTATTTCACAATCGCCTAGGTGAGTGGGTGAGTGCTAATTTCCATCAATGACAGCCTTGCAAAAATGATGATTGGCAACTTTTATATATTAGACTTACTTAGCTTAATATTTGCCCCTATTAATAGTAGATCTGACAATACTGTATGTGACAAGACAAGGGTGCACTAGAGTGGCTGTATTCCACAATAAGAGCAAATAGAATAGTTTACATTTGTATCATATTTTAAATGACAATTATTTAATCTGTAATATCTGCTATGTAGCACAGTATGTACAGTGTACGGTGTTCTCAGTTGAACCTGTAACCCATAACACTTGTAAGGTACTGTATGTTATGGCTGTGTGCATGTAATATTAAGTGTTTCAATACAAAGTTTAGTATAAAAGCCTGTTGGCCATCCACCATATTAAGCATTATGTACAGAAATGGAACATTTGTACAATGTACAATGTATATTAAAAGTTAATGGGAACCAGACAATGCCAACTCTTAATCTAACAGGCAAACATTTGCATATCATTTTTAGTGGCTGTTGATTTCCAATTTAAATCCATATAAATAATTCCAAGAATTCTTATTTTAGAATCAGGTGAAAATTATTCAAATCCTTTGGGATATATTCTTGTTGTACCTGTACACAATAAATGCAGCATTTCAACTATATACTCCCATGAAACAACAGAAATTTGTATACATTGTACTACTTACTCCCTCATACCTTCAAAAGTTGATGACATACGTACATTGTATATTCCCTCTAAAGAATCAATTCCATAGTAATGTTACACTGTACAACACTGGAAACGCCAAAAGCTTTTCATTTACCATTCCGTCAAACCAATCCTAGGGAATTTTCTGTGTACTATCAAGGGCCCGGATTTTATAATTTGCTAAACAATGAATTATACCGATTTTCCACACCCTTCAAACAAGATTTTGGTACCTTTTAGGGTGTATTCCAAAAATTTCCGATGGACACCCTCGTCATTTTTATATGGGAGTCCCCCCTGGGACCCAGAGCTCCCTGGAAAATTTGCATGTGAAAATTTACCTTGACAATCTCATCCATCAGCATATCTTCAGACTGCTCCAAAGCTGGTGAGAAATTAAAATAATGTAATTACAGTGGAACCTCGATTTAACGAGGAGCCAAGGGACTGGGGAAATTGGTTCGTTATATCGAAAACCTCGTTATGATGAATTTGCAGAAAAACAACCAAAATGTCCGTTATATCGAGGTATGGTTAATAATTGTTTTGCAACAGTATTATGTATTTCTGGGTCTGAAGAAATAACATTTGCACTTTAATGCCTGTATGAAGCTACCTTACACTGTATGTGTAACTACGGCACTGAAAAACTGTGCAGGTTATACCTTTGCCCTATAGTACACACTGTTGGTCTGTTCCGCATTCATCTTTTGTCGCGCGTTGACATTTATTCACTATATCAGGGTAGATTTTTCGTTTGGGCTGCCGGATTGTGTTCGTTGTAATGAGGATTTAGTTAAATCGAGGTTCTGTTCGATACATTTTACTTGTTATTTTGCTGGGCTGAACAATATCGTTCATTATACCAAGGACTTCGTTATATAGAGGTTCATTAAATCAGAGGTTCCACTGTAATGGAATCTGTCTGTAAATAATGGAACACATTGTCTTTCTATTGTTTGTTAGGTACAGTGAACTCTCTCCCTTGGGACCAGCTCTACAAGCCCGCAGTCTGCCTTATGAAACTTCTAGAAGTCTGTGATGTCAGAACTGTAATGTTCAAGTCATAGATAGTTTTCATCATCAGAGAGCCTGGTACTGCAACAGGCTAACTTGCAGTCAATAAGAGACTTGTCATGAGCAATTTGTTTTACCAGATGGAAATTTGTTACAATATAATGAGCAACAGTCAAATAAACCTTTAGTTGCGCTGTGGCAGGCCCATAGCTAGTATTGAGGTAACCAAGTCAATTACCTCACTAAAAATTATCCAGTTTGTTTTTGTTTGTTTGTGTTAAAGTGCCCCTGTGATCAAATTTTTGATTTTCATTTTTTTACATTTTCGTGTACAATTAGACTTTCTTACTCATCTTGCCACATTTCAATCCATTACGAACATCAGAAGTCATTTTATTTTAACATTTATTTCCGAGAATTTACGGGCGCCATTAATCAACCTTGTTCCAAAGCTTGGTTGCGAATGGGAGAAAGTGACGTCAAAGACTCAAACATACCTCATGGGTTGAAATTATAATAACAATCAGCATAGAAAATTGCACGAAGAACAAGTCCAAAGTTTTTGTTGCTTTTCGCGTGACTTTCAATACTTATTGTTATTATAATTTCAACCCGTGAGGTATGTTTGAGTCTTTGACGTCACTTTATCCCATTCGCAACCAAGCCTTGGAACAAGGTTAATTAATGGCGGCCGTAAATTCTCGGAATAAATGTTAAAATAAAATGACTTCTGATGTTCGTAATGAATTGAAATTTGGCAAGATGAATAAGAAAGTCTAATTGTACATGAAAATGTAAAAAATCGAAAATCAAAAATTTGATCACAGGAGCACTTTAATAGAAAAATAATATGAAATGTTTCTAGAACTGAACCACGGGACCTAGGCGATTAATAATAAAGAGTGATAACCTCAATTAACTTCATTTACGAGAATATTCATTTATGGAATGTTTTTTTCCCTACAGAGCCTTGGTTATAATATTTAGGTCTAGTTACAATGAGACCTGTGTGGGTAACTTTACAATGGTCTACTATCCCATACCTAACTTTTGTTTTATGTTGGTTATAAAGTGAAAGTATTTTAAACATACAATCTTCTTGATAGTTACATATTCTGCAATATAATATTAAATTTAACAGTATCTTGCAATGGAGACAAATGATTTTAAATAGGCCATTTACACGATGGCGTCATTTAACTACAACTACCAGAATTCATTTCGTTTTTCCTTTCTTGTTTAAATTTTGTAATCCCAGTGCGGTTTAAATAACAATAGCCCTAATTTGCACTACAAAACAAAACACTGAAGGATTCTGGTAGCTGTAGTCAAATGACGTCATCGTGCAAATGGCCTATTGATAAACTGAAAAAAATCAGCAATGAAAAAACTTTTCAAACTTTTTAACTAAATTAGTTCTAGTTTAAACTCTATATCATAAAGCATTTAAAGAAGACAATACCATGTACATGTATTAATGATAACTACAATAAATATGATTATTAATAGGAGGATCTTTGTTTAAATTTTTTGCCTCATTAGCATATATTAGCTTGTAAACAACACAAGTAGCAGTAGCTTCAAATATGAGAGAGAGGTGTACAAGATATGAGCTAGAGGTAAGTCTGATGTTCGTAAATGCTTAAATTGTGTTTTATGACAATAATATTAACATGCAGTTGACTCTCATGTAAATGTCCACCCTCGTGACTGGGAAAGGTCTGATTGACAAAGGGACATGATCGCTTACAGAAGGTTACTAGACTATGAAATACTGTAAACACTGGCATATACATTTAAGCCGCACTCGCAGATAAGCCGCACCACAAGTTTTGAAACTCAAATTTTGGAAAAAAAAGTTATTAAAATAAAAAAGTGTCAGAGAATTGGCTCTACAAAACGTGAGCTAGACTTTGCTTCTATCCATCAAATCTTCTGTATCAGAAGAAAAAAACACACTTTTGTGAATTTGCAGCTACGTTCATTCACCCGCCGTTTGTTCAGGGTTTATAAATAACACAATGCTTACATTCGTGCATTACGTGTTCGATGCAGATCCTTATTGTTCATTTCATTTTTGGTCTCGGAGGAGCTCTGGCATCTCTATAACAGAGACAAGACTCACTTTTCTACATCATCTAAACATAAAGAATTTTTGCTCCACGTTATACACTTCAAATAAATAAAATCTCAACTTCAAGGCTCAAAAGCCTGATCAACTTATATCACTGGCAAGTACAATAACCTATTGTAGATGTTTCCGCAGATAAGCCGCAACCCCAATTTTGAGCAAACATTTTAGGCCAAAACCTGCAGCATATACGCCGGTTTATATGTTAGTTCAAATAAGATTCTATAAAGATGTTCAGTGAACTGGTTGTTCATGAGATGGTTGCTCAGAGAGAGTCATCAGTACAAGGTTTTGCCTTTTTTTATTTGTTTAAGGGCAGCATACTTACCACAATAATCCACAATATGTGTGGGGACCTTCTCTGGAGTCACATCAGCTGGGATTGTTATTTCCTCCGCTTTGGTGGGAACCTACATGTAAGAAAAGGAAGTCAATAATTAGGCTCTTAAAGATTAAGTTATCAAATCAATAAACCTTGTCCCTATATGCTACAGACATGCCACACTACCTGGACACTTTTTGGCACAATTACTGGAAACACCTGCCATTGGAATCCAGGGTTAAAACAGAAAACTGTAACCTTTTCCCAAGGACTTTTTAAGGACCAACTCAGTTTTTCAAGGCTCCAATGCCAGAAGTTTCTCCTCCAAAATCCTTGTGGCATGTGCAAGAGCTTCCACGAGGGTCCCGTACACTTTTTACGCGAAGCGTGAATAAGGCTATTTCTTTTCCCGTGAAACGTGATTGAGACTTTTATTTATTTGTGATCAATTTGTGATTTTTAATCTCAAGATCTTTTAACATGATTGTGAATGCAATTTTTTACTTTAACTTGACCCGGGAACAAAGTGCTGAATTTAATGTCATTCGTGAATCATTTTGTTTTGCTTGAGTTTATTTCTGTGTATTTTAGTGTTTTGATGAATGGGTGTCTTTTATCTACATTATGTTACTCATTTTATTTAAAAGAGAAAACGCTGTGATCAGGAGAATAAGATTTCCTCTATTTTTGCATGAACATGAAAGAACATTTGTATTATTCAGGGCTAAAGACTAACTTTTCAGCTTACTTGCCTAGTGGCTAGTGACAGGTTTGAATTCACTAGCCAAAATAAATTTTTACCAGCCAAAATTGTACAGGGGGTTGGGGTGGGGATGGGTATTGGGCAGGGGAGACAATAAAATGTGTAATGTTGAATAAGAAAAAAATCTCCAAGACTCGGAAACATCATATTTTTCAGTTTTCTTCATAAATCTCATACTAACCTTTTAACATAATTACGGAAAAACGTTGGGAAGACAAGACTAACACCTTACGAACGTCCTAACATACAGGAAAATGTCGATAAAATAAGACTGCATGTCTGACTGACACCTTACGAACGTCCTAACATACAAGAAAACATCGAGAAGATAAGACTAACACCATACGAACGTCCTAACGTACAGGAAAACATTGAGTAGATAAGACTAACACCTTACGAACGTCCTAACATACGGGAAAATGTCGATAAAATAAGACTGCATGTCTGACTGACACCTTACGAACGTCCTAACATACAAGAAAACGTCGAGAAGATAAGACTAACACCATACGAACGTCCTAACGTACAGGAAAACATTGAGCAGATAAGACTAACACCTTACGAACGTACAAATGTATGAAACAACATTGACAAGATAATGCTAACAACTTACAAAAAAAACAATGTTCAAACATAAGAATGTACAGAAAACATTGAGAAGATAAGGCTAATACCTTACGAATATACATGTATGTACATACAAACATACGGAAAAAAAAACATTGAGAAGATAAGACTAACACGTTACGAACATACAAATGTACAGGAAAACGTTGAAAATGTAAGGCTAATGCCTTAACGAAAGTACTAACGTACCAACGTACATATTTGTACCAACGTACATAGAAACGTAATTTTCAGTCTGGTTTCTTCGGGTGCATCATGAGTTTTACTAGCCCAAATGGCTAGTGAAGTAAATTATTCCACTAGCCAAAACTGAATTTGTACTAGACTTTGGCTAGTTGGCCACTGTTAGTCTCGAGCCCTGATTATTTATGATGCATGAAAAGGCTCAATGTTTTTATGTGAATGAATTTTGCAAAGGGGTATAGGGGACCCTCTTCCAACGTTGTATACCCAACCACTGATCATTTACTTACAACAAGTTTGTTTTATTTGTGGGCTGGCTGTCGTATGTACATGTTGCATTGTAGAATACCTGTGATACACAAGGGGCTTGGGCTGGGATAAATTCTGAGACTACCAGAGATGTTATCACAAGCATGCTAGCAGCAAAGTTTGAGTCCGTCGTTGTTAAAATCTAAAGTTAGCTAAATCTCTGAAATCTATAAGGTTTAGTGACAAATCCATGACTGCAGACCCCCAATATATTCAGCAGATGGAATAAATTTAAAAAAATTGATTTTGATGCCTGCCCACCTATGAAACTCCACATAAAAGAGAGATATTTTGTCATGACATTTCATAAGGAATTCTTACACACTTTTGGGTTAATAAGTTGACCTAAGATTTACAGACTGGTCCACTGGATATTAACAGGTTACGGTTAAAAAAAACTAGCTTTTGAATTATACCTTTCACGTGCATTTAAAAAGAAATTCAATGATCAAAGTCGATACAAATATTAATTATTAAAAGATAAATAGAATAACAAGCACATTCTAAAGATAAGATTGAAAATGTTACCTCTTCAGGAAATTCCTCACTGACAAGCGACAGAATAAGCGACGTTTTCCCAACTTGTGCTATATGAACATATGAACGCATATAAGCACGTTATAAGTGTTATAAGCTCGTTCAACGGCTTCAAGATGTACGATCAACATATGTTACAGTAACAAACAAACAACAACAAATCGCCTTTTACTTACGATCGCCAACAAGCAATATTCGGACGTCTTTCATTTTGATGCGATCAATTGCAATTTCCTCTATTGTAACTGAATATAAGCCTTATTAAACGATTTTTTAAAAAGTTGAAAATTAATTAAAGATCGGTTTAGTCAAAAAGCGGCATTCGTTTTAAAATATATTAATTTTTCTCATGATTTCCACCCTCCCTACTGCCGTCCATATTTACCGCCCTTGGTAGAGTTCAAAGAGTTAATACAGCGCGCATGCGTTCTGACCGCCAACCACTGAGCAGAGCACCTGCTGTCTCAGCTCAGGTCTTCGCGGGTGGTGACGGAGGGGGACGGAGATGTCGGGGAGGCAGGTTTATTGACAAAGACAGGTTGTTTATTGTTTTTGTCACTGTTTTCAAACAACTAAAAGCCAAGGAAGAGCCTAAAAAGAAACAGATACCACGCAGCTCTTTACAACCTCTAATTTCATTGGACCTGACCTGGGTATCACGCACCTCTATTGTTTTCAGGGCTAGGGTCCATCGTTGTGTTGTTTGTTCTATTGTTTTCTCATCAAATCAAAGAAAAGTATGGATATGATGCATGTTTACTGAGGCCAGTATAACTTTACATCACTTTGGTGCATATAAAATAAGTGGGATTCGTTTATACGAAAAATAATAGTCCATGGACTGGGTCTAAATCAATTGAATATTGCAGAACTTGAAAAAGATGTAGTTCTTACATTTTTGTTAATTCTTGCATTTTTGTTCTTCTTTCAAGAATTTATTAATTTCTAATTGTCTCTTGGTTTAAATATTATTTTGTTAATAAGTAAGATAAATTAGCAATACAATTTGTTTTTACCAAAGGTCAAAATCCCAGTGACACAGCAGCTCCTTTAAAACGTGTTAACAACAATTTTGTTAAAAAAAATTTCACCAACCAGTACAGTAGCATGCAGGTTTGCCTCAGGCACAACAAAGCCTGTCTAGTGATGGAAGGGGAGGCTGGGGAAAAAACCAAGGCCTGTCCTGACCCCCACTCCCACGTTTTTGCCATCAAGCCATTGGAGAGAAAAAACAGTAACCCTATTGTTTCATTTCAGTTTACTCTGTTTTAGCCTCTGTTATTTTTGTTAATACATAAAATTCAAGGAAGTCTATGCTCACAGCCATTTTTTTATTATGATTTGTAACTGCCAGGAAGGAAACAGAAGACAGGTGTTGAGATATCCGCACACAGACAGATCAGTCAAAATACACAAGCCTGAAATCAAATTAGTTTATGGTTATTGGTTAAGCTTCCTGCACACTTGAGCATCTGTAGTTTGTGAAACACCATAATCAGACATTAGAGTCTTGCACATGTTTGGGTTATTGCAGGGTTTAAAATTTAAAACTGCTTGTAACACAAGAGATATGTCTTTCCAATCCGAAATATAACATCCCCAAGCACTAATCGCATAAGCACTCCACAAGTACCGGCCATGTGACAAAGAAACCCCTGCAGAAATATACTTGCCAATTCTCATAGATTTACATTCATTCTTTGTATCTATAAAATCCGGATTTTTGGAAAATTTTAGAGTACAATCAGAATGATACTCATCCACTTATCCCAAGGTAGTACCTGTTTCGGTTGGTTTCAGTATGTGGTTTGCGATTTTCATTCAATGTACCAATGTTTGTTGACAAATAATTAAGATCAGGTAAATGATTGCTTTTTCAGATATTTTTTTTCTCAAGCCAACATAAAATTGCAAACAATTCCAATGAAAAAAATTGGGGATGGTTGACAAAAATCACCACCTTCCGTGTCATTTTGGCAGGCTACTTAATTGCTACAGTTGGCAGTTCTTTGGAGGAATATAAATGGCATTTAAAAAAAAACTGTTACTTAACTGACAATCATTAATAAATCTGAAAATGGATTTGGTAAAAGAAATGCAATAATATTTCTAAACAAGCAGGTTTCTAGTTAGAATTTCTGTGACTTATGACTAGTCTATAGTCTCCAGACCATCATCCAGTATATTTTGCATGACCAAGAAACCTTTGCATTCACAGGGTACTTCAATAGACAAAATATAGGTTTTAGAGAAATACATAACTGCCCTACCAAAACATTGAAATTTCACTTGAATTTAAATACCTCTAGCAAATATACAAATAAATTTGATAAAGGTTCTAAAGAGCAAAACATTGTCTCTTTAGTTTATATTAACATTTCCTTGCTCTCATTGATTTTTTCTTTCTATTTAAGATAATAAAGCAAGGTTATTCAGGCCATATATTACTCACAGAAAGACAATATATCAACTTACTGGCACAGTATCCCCTTTAAAAAAATTCCACAAACACCTGAATATACAAGCATTGCCAAAAATACTAACCATGTACTGTGTGGTGTTAAAAATCGGATCTTGATCTTGCAACATGATGCAAAGGACCCCTGTAGAATTGTTTACACAACTCCCAAAAATTAAATCAAAACAAGGTTGAAGTTTCTATACCAAAGGTTATTAAAAAAATGTAAAGATTGAATAACTTCCCACATTTCGATGTAAACATGAGACAAAACCTTTAAGAAAAACAACCACGACTAACATAATTAATTTGTATGCAAACTTTATTTATCTTTCTTCAAAAATTCTTAAATACAATCCATAATAAATTCAAGGCCATTGTGGCAATATTTTTTACTTTTTTTCTTGGAAACAAGAACAAAATAACCTCTTACATCTCTTTAAGAAACACTATACATTTTCATTTATGAACAAAACGCTTTTTTGTACAAATGTACATCCGTTGGAGAAATACTGTAACTTATTTTGGTAAAAATTTACAATTTTTCTGTGATAACTTTCACAACATCTTTTTCCTATTTATTTATACAAATTTAGACAGTAACCTTTGTGAATGTCCAGCTTAGTAAACTCAAGACAACCTTAAACATTTTTCAAGCTAATATTGGTAACTGGGTAGCCGTGTTGAAATTTCCAAACTCATTGTAGTTAAACCAGTCTAGGACTGAAGAAGAAATAAAGGCTCCTCGAGTGGAATCCAGCCCACTTTTTCCATGGAGTGCACTATACGGGAAGCTTTCTTTCTGTGCTGAACGATAGTTAAATTCTTTCGCGTTCGCGGACAGTGGTGTAGGAGACGCTCTCTTTGCGCGGAATTTGTAGAGGGTAGACTCATCAGCTGAGCTCCAGCTGTTGTACATGAATGGGGAGTTGTATGAAGGAGGTGAAGAAGGCGAACTTGATGAAGACGAGAAGACGGGGGAAGAACGGTCGGCCATTACTCTAGGAGGACTCTGACTTCGGAACGGAACTGGACTAATACTGTTTGACATTCCACTGTTGTGGCCATTTAAAAGGTTCACCCAGCGAGCAGTTTCGTCGCAAATTTCTTCGGTTTTCTTTTCTACCTTGTATATCGTCTTTACGGCCCCTTGTTCGCCTAAACGAAAGGACAAATAAAGGAAACATTAGTTATTCATACACAACCTTTGAGACATCTGCGAATGCGGATGGTTTTTGAAAGGAAAAGAGTGGGAGTAAATAAGATTACGTGCCAAATTGGAACAGAAGTTTAGGGATGTCGAGAGAAATGAATGGTTTTTGAACGATTTTATGCTTACACAAGCAAGTGTAAGTCGAGTCGAAACGTGTATTATATTTGCTTACGCATGCAGTAAAAGGTGATACGTGATTCGCCTCACTCCCCGAACATTCATTCATTCGATCGCTCGATCGAACTGATTCTTCTATGCTTTCTCAAATAACATGAAACCTTGGTGAACTAAAACGAACAACAAAAGAAAACTTAACTACGACGACCTAATTGTTTTACCCCAAGGCGTAAACGCAATTTGCGCTACGGAAACCTGCGCTACTGTACTCACCGATTCTGAAAGAGACTTCTTGCGGGTCAATCCATAAGCAAAGTTTTTCTGGTAAATTGGCCTTTACATCTTTCACGCTAAGCCCACTTTCATTCGCAGCAGCGACGAGTACAGGATCTAAGCTGTCAGTGATAAGGAGGCAACGATATCCGCTTCCTTTACAAGGTTTTTCGGGGTACCAATGGCTTTCGAATTTCTTCGTCAGTCTCTTTACAACCTCTTCGCCAAAAAGCTGCACTCTTCGTCGCGGGAGCTTGTTCACCAGGTAGCCGATTAAGAAATTTACTGCGACTTGAACTTCGAGATCCATTGGGCTGTCGTTGGCTCGTTTTATTACAAAATATAGAAAAAAGTGTACCAGCTATAGGATTGAAGTTTGTCGCAAAAGCGAAACTAGTGAAGACGAGTCGAAGTATATTTACTTCGCTTCGCATCGTCCGTGTAAATCTCGATTCTGATTGGTCACTAAGAAAGACAACGACGTCATCGCTGACCAATAGAAATCAGTCGATCAAGCGATAAGACAATAACCTTTCTTAGCGACCAATCATATTCGAGCAAGGGAAGCCCCTCACGGTACTAAATTGAGTGTTTCTACGTCATTGATAGAGGCTTCCGACTATCCCTTTATTGTTTTGTTTGACTTCCGTTTGACGTCACGATCCGCCAAACAAACTCCATATATGGATTGATGATGACACTTTCTTGATCACCAAAATAATGCTTTTAAGGTGGCTCGATATAGTATTTTGGTTTCCCTGTATAGTGTATTTGGAGGCAAAACAATTAGAGTTATCCTTTGTGGATCGTCATCACATTTTACCCCGAAATCAAGATAATATTACAGTATTAATTTGTCATACATGTATCGAGGTTGACGTTGCCATGGCAACACCATTGGGCTTTTAAGTAGGGCATCAAAACAGACATATCTTCAATTATCTTTAAAATTCCACGGTGAATTCTGTTTAAATTTTGCATACGGCCTTCGACCCCAGTGTTCTACCTGAGTACCAACTTTAAAAAAAATCTGTCAGAAATTTTAAAGAAAAAACGCGTTTTTTAGAATTCGTTGGTAATTTTTTTCTCTGTTGACAGAATTTTTTCAAAATCGCGTACAACGCACTTTGGATAGAACGGAGTCAACATGCAAAAAATGAAAAAAAATTACCGAGCGGAAGCGGAAGTGTGGACTTCGAAAGTTTCAAATTTCTGAAAATTTTGACACGACAAGATCGGCAATTACGCATGCGCGGCAATTGTTCACGCCACTCCGCCACGCGGATTTTGTGGTCGATTTGCGGATGTTATTCTTGTTTATTCATTTATAGACAAATCTCTTTCGCGCTGTGCAGCTTTTTGTGAGATAGAAACTGTTATCTTTTGGATGAATCGTGTCTAGTAATGGCTGGTACATTACTTGCCTTCGAAATGATTAACAATTCTGGCTAAAATCGTTGGATGCTTTGTTCCTCGTGGTGTGGATGGAATCGCTGCTGTCGGCACTCTGCTTAAAATTGCGACCAAAGCTTCTCTAAAGATGCTGTAAGTCCTGGTAGGACAGGCCACTTTCCGCAATTTTTTTGTGGGAGGCTTTGCTTTACCAGCCCATTATTACTCTGAGAAAAGATGTTATCCCTGAAATTGCACACGCTGGAAGCGTTCGTCTAAAAATACCATGTCTTCGAAAGCGAAGGAGGCGGGTTTCACATCGCCGTTGTTTACAACGAAGGGAATTGAAATAATACGCGATGGAGAGCAAAGACATCTTCCAAAGCATCATGTGCTAAAATGCTCTTCATTAAAAACAGATTTAAAAACCGATGGACACTGCGATGGAAAATTGCTTCTACAGGACTTTCCCGGCTCCCAGATTGAGCGATTCGGGTGTTTTGACAAGGTGAAGACTGTCGGCGAATAGAATTTTTCATGGATGAAAGTGTTTCTTTGAACTCATGCCTAAGACAGCGTAGCAATGTGGAAGTGTCAAAAACAAAAGAATTGTGGCCGATCAAAACATTGTGGTAATTTGCACTAGCATTACTGGAGAGAAAAGTGGTGAAATCGCTCAGATGAACAGTCTGCACTGGAACGTTTTCTTGGAGCAAAGTTTTCTGGCCATTTATCGATTCCACTGACAGTTTGTTAAATCGAGAAGCGTAGTAGCTGATATTGCATTTTGGTAGCATGCACATAGTAATTGTAAGTGTTTACTTGTTTAGTTATAGCTGCTATTTTATCTAAAGAAGTTGTCTTCGTGTCAAAAACTACAAATTGATAATCACTGTAGCCGTGTTGTGTCTTTTCTTGAACGCCAGATCGAAGATTTCCTAATTTTCTCCTTTGAGTATTTCTGATTTGCTGCTTCATTAAAAGCCATACAATGTCAGCTCCCTTTCTGCTTTTTTTTTCCTCTGGTGGTTCGTAGCTGAATAACCCTTTTTTGTGCATTTTCTTATCTAATTGATGACGAGAATCGACCGCAAATGTCATGCATGCAGTGGGTGGGAACTTCGTCGCGCACACGCTATGTTGCTGTTTGTTCTTATTAGAAGATGAACTGTCTTTCCCAACACATTTTGTATTACTCTTAGAGGCTAGATTAAGACAATACACTGCCCCTAAAAACAGCCCAAAATAAACTCTCTCGTATTCAGAGGAAAATTGCGTCGATGCGGGGCTGAGTTGTCGATCGCGAAACCATTCTTCACTGCATTCTTGTCAGGGAACTTTAACGCCCTTTTTTTTTTTCTCGGTTAAACACATTACCACCAAAGAAAGAATAATGTAAAGCTAGCTTCCATACACGCGAAAAACACAGTCTACCAGGCCGGCGCAAAAATAAAATCGCGACAGGAGTGCTTCGGCCATGTTTGTTTATCTTTTTTCTTGCATGACTCCGGGTTAATTAGAACCCAATCTGCGCGCGCCAAAAAAACTATATCGAGCCACCTTAAGTTTGCCTTTCTTTGCTCAGTCTTTCGAAGTTTTTTTTGCTATTGAGAGAAACAGTTCTAGAAACAAAAAGTTTTTTATTTGCACTTCAATCAATCTTTAATGCAATATTTAAACATTACGACAAACATTTCACCTGAATATTATTCATGTAAATTAAAACTAGCAAATCCGGAAAATCGGGAGTGGGTATATAAATAACTAGAAAAGAAATATATTTAAATAATTACAGATACGGATGGGTGAAATAATAAAAAATATATATATAAAAAATAAAGAGAAGATGCAAAATATACTTTTAGTTATAAAATTGACCAACTCAGTGTTTCAAATCGTACGTGAGTTTCACTTATAATCCAATTTACATAAATTTACGTCCCGCTGAAAAAAGAAAACCCCAGATGTTTTTATTACAAGTCGTTATTCAGATTACATTGATCTGAATTTTAATTTGATTTGATTTATTACCAATTAAAAATAACGATTTCAAAAAAAAAATATTTGATGGTACTCCTTCCATAAAAAATAAAACGAATTATCAAACGCAGAATAAATATCAAATGTTATTATTCGGAAAAATACGAGATGAAAATATATATTTTTTTAATTAAAAAAAGATCTTCAACCAAGACCTTCCAAGAAAAAAAAAAAAACATTTATCTATTAGTAGAGTTCGTCCAACGAAAAACAATCCGCTTTTGATCTTCTTTTTCAGTGGGGAGGGGAGGGAAGGGAAGAAGTTAGTTCCCAGGCGCACTCGATTATACCAGTGATAGTTACAACATACAAACACAAAACATTGAATTATTTAGGTGACACTTTCTAGTCATAAGACCAACAAACTGGTCAAACCTGCGGTCCGCAGATTTCGATTCCAGGTCGAATTGGAATTTAGTGGCGGATACAGGGGAGCCCCCCCCCCCCCCCCCCCCCCCTCCCTCCCCCCAACCTATAAACCACCCGTTCCGCCACTTGCATTCCTTGCATTGCACGCAAATGACGCCGAGTACGGGCATCGAACCCGCGCCACACTGATGTGAGGAGGGTGCTCTCAACACTACATGCTCCATTTGCCTGCTTAAAATGGGGAGTAGTGCTGAAGAAGTGTGAGGTCCTTTTGACCAGATTTCACCACCCAAAAAAGAGTATAGTTCGCCATGAATGTGAAAAGGAATATGGCATTAAGTGAGTCAACTGATCAATGGCGGTCACAACTACAAAACAGTCGTATTTCAGGTATTTTCATGAAAATTTTAGAGGCCGAAATTTTTTAGGCCCTTTAGCAAGACGGGGGGGCTTCCCCAGATCCACCACTGCAATATAACTGGAATCTCGTTACAAACCCCAGGGCTCCTTGTCCCAGCTAATCAAGTTTATTTGTTGGATAGGGACTACTTATCCACTGGCTAAAGTCATCTGGAGTATAATTCAGTGAAGCTACAATAGGAGACAGAAGTAGTTGACGTACTATATGCCAAATGGTTTCCATGGCATATTTATCACTATCTCTTTGCATTCATTATACTTTGCTGCAGTAACCCCCTTTCAATATTGTAGGATTGCAGCCACATGCTTCTGTAACTACACAACATTGTCTGGGGGAGTTGGGGTGGGAATAAGGAGGGGGGGGGGGGGGCAATGTGTCTTTTCTTGAAGAAAATGGCAATATGTCAACAATTATATTGTCCCTATTGTAGTTCAAAGGTATTTGTAAGAATATGCCTATTAAAAAAGACTTACCAAAAAGTATGATCTCTTGATCTTTTTATTACATAATTAAGGCCAAAATCTTGAAGACAGTATTAGAAATATACCATGGATTTCACCACTATTCACTTAGCTACAGCTTGATGGAAAAATGGTTACAAACTAAAATTAAAGCTATGTATTAAACAGACATAACAAACAGGTCATTAACTGTTATTATCTAAACAAACATCTTCTGTTGCAATCAAACACGTCTTATATATATACAAAGTGGCGATTTTGAAAATTAGATAACAATATATTTGTTAGCGCCTTTGAACATGAATCAAAAGGGCTCTTTGATCCAAATTTGTTCAATAAGAAATTTGAAGACTACATGTATTTAAAATGGTTCTACTTGAGCAAAACACACCACCTCTTAAAAGTCACTAAATGCAATGTAAGAGTTCCAGAAAACTTGTTTACTACCAAAAACAAAAATAACAAGACATTTATTTCAGAGAGTCTTTGTAAGAGTGTAACAGAAAGAAAACAATTTGAGATCTCCAAAATTATTTTTCACAATATTGTTTTGTTAATCTAGTATGTTCATTGAAAACCCAACACAAAAATTGTTACGAGGGATTTTAAACACCACAAAAAATTAGTGTACTTTTGCATTGAAAGCTTTCAGTTCAAAGTGACATGACATGTGCTCCTTGATCAGTAAGTGCAAGCTCTGCTTGCAAGTGTTCATGGGAACCAGCCGCATTCTCTTGCATTCCACATGTGCATATCAATCTATTACACGTCGCTTTCTACAACACCACTAGAATGCAGTTAACTAAACTCGCAAAATACAAAATTAATTTTATTTTATACTTAATCTGAAATCTCATCTGTTAATGTCTACAAAATACCAAAAATATGTAAGTTAAGAATACTGCTATCCCACACTCCATTGCCGTAAACTCAACTATACCTCCCCAGCATCTGCTTTTTATTTATTTACCTTTTTGTTGCACAGAAATTCAAAAGTCTAGACAATCTCAAATTCTTACAATCGCATTTAATTTTTCAATTCCCTTGTGTGTTTTAAGATAGCAGAATTCTACGTTAGCACTGATGAAACAAGAAAGGTGAAAACAAGAGAAAATAATTAAAGGTTGGTGTACAAGGGTGTATAAAAATTAGTTTTATTTTCATTCGGAGATCAGCTGCATTACATTCAAGACCAAGATCTATTGGCCTGCCCATAGACTTAAAAAGTAAGGACATATAAACTATGCTGTGAAGATCAAGTATGACACCTCCTGGATTGCAGAGCTTAGCCCAGTCCAATCACATGAAACAAAAAAGGGTTCAATTCGTTAACTTTCTTGAAAAGTTCTCCAAACTTAAGTATTACATATCGCTTTACATGTAGCAAAATAGCAAAACTAACAGTATGTACACACATGCACACCAACCTATGTGCAAATGCCCATAAACACTTGCTCTAATCTTCTCTTTTCTGCACTTACCAATAAGAAAAGAGCCTAACATTTTTCTGAACAAATTACTTAAGGCACTGACAGATCAAACCAGAAAACCTTCACAGAGAAAATGTAATCTGGTCTTCCACAGTAATCGCAAATTTATAGTAACAGGCATCCTCCCCTTTTCTTCTTGGGCTTTATCTGAGGGCATAAAACTGCTCGGATTGCTTCATCAAAAACTGTTTTCAGTCCCTTTTGTGTAAGAGCTGAACATTCAAGGTATTTCTGTGCGCTTATTTCTTTAGCCATCTTCAAGCCATCCGTGTACTGTACAGGTCCCACCTTCTTCTCTTTCAGTTTCTCAATCGTTTCCTTGTCGTCTCGTAAATCGAGCTTGGTCCCAACTAAGATGATTGGTGTGCTTGGACAATGGTGGCTAACTTCAGGGTACCACTACATTAAAACAAAAAAATATATGAATTGATTTAATAAATTACAGGCAAACTTCAAAATTCATTGTTCACATAATTTTTTTATTTCAAAACATGTTTCATGCCTGGTTCTATAATGTATTTGTTTTCTGAAACAGCCATAAGCTTACATAAAATCTTTATAATTACACATGAACTGAAAAAAAAAATCAGGGCTCAACACTTAACTTTTTGGTGTACTGGACATATGCAAATAATTCTCAATTAATCTGAAATGTGAAGTCAGATTTTAAAGAGTTTCTTCAGGCCAAAATGACCCGTATTCCCAAACTTTTACAGGCCAAAGTGTGATTTTCACTGGCCAATGTCCAGTTGACCACTGTTAGTGTTGAGCCCTGAAAAATCTCGCTTGTCAACCTCTTCGGGAACAAAGGCAATTCAGTGTTTATCAACTAGCATGCTAACTTGTTTTGTCTGGCTTAGATCAAAACTACCTTGTGAGGTAGATGTACATTGTATGTATTTATGAAGTCAGGTGTTGATCCTAGTAACAGATTTCAATGCGCTTGTAGTGTTCTCACCAGGATTTTGCCTTGGGGAGTCGCAGGGCCCCATTTGCTGAAAAATAGGGGCCCTGTAAGAATATTAGAGGGACAAAATTACTTGTGGTCCTTGACGGACGTGGAAAAAATCTTTCATGATTTCTCAGCCTTCCATTCATTGTTCGTCAACAAAAACCGCGTGGTACGAATAATCTGAGCCCGTACTCCAAAAGGTCTGTTACATGAAGTACCTACCTGATCCAACATGGGGGACAAGATGTTTACGATTTGATAGCGATGCTTACGCAAACCTTCACCACGTATGTGTGACCAACGAAGGTAAAGGCAATAAAATTAAAGGCTTTAAATTTTTTGATAAATGTTTATTCATTTGAACAAGCAAAATGCTGGGGTGTTCGATTGACCATTAAACTACTCAAAAACATTTTTTTTTGCGGGAATCCCGCAAGACCACGGCCTGGTGAGAACACTGCGCTTGATGTGTGCAACTATGGTTGCAAGATTAATCATGGATGCAGAAGTCCCACCACACAACTCACAGACAAACTAAACATAACAATCATGAATACACAAAAGCCCAGTGCTCGAAACAATGATAGTTTTGTTCTTACTTGGAAGGACATATACTTTTACAGTGCCACGCATTGCACTGTAAACCGCCATTTTGTTTCACATTTTACAAAATTGGCCAGATAACTGCCGTTTCGGCTACTTAGACTTCTGAGCCGCCTACTTTCCATAAAATATGCAGATGTTTTCGTGTGGCAGTTGTGTAAAAGATGACAATAAATAAAAATAGGCATTTGTTGAGGAAGTATATTGTGGAGAATGCTGAAAATAGCATTTCAGAGCTTCTAGCTTTTAAAATTTTAAGGGGGCATGCCCCTAGACCCCCTAGAGGCTAGTGCCTTTGACACTTGCAATATGTTCTGTCTATTTATAAACCTTGGCTGTCAACTCTAAAACTTAGTAACCCTGTTTACTTAAGAGATTCAGCAGTGACTAAACACTTTTGCAATCAGTGTTTTTGTTCACAAGGGAGACTATCAGATTCACACGCATTCCTATTCCTTTTATTTACCTTACCTTTGCTCGAACATTTTCATATGAAGCTGGACTTATTAAAGAGTAGCATATTAGAAAAACATCCTGAAATGAGAACAGAACAAAACTCTGTCAACGTTTCACCACAAATGGTTTAAGTGAATAGTAAACTGGCAATACTAAGCTAGAAATAATATTTGAGACATGCATGCCTGAAAAAAATTCTAATCTAGTGGATTCAACAAGATAGGAGACTAATAGAATATAGGGCTATTGAGTCTTGCAACCAGTAAAGAGTATTACAGGTTAAACCCTTTCACTGCTTAAGTCGATTATGCACACATGTAGTGTAGTTCTAACTTTTGATGTATGCGCGTGTAAAATTTAAAATCCCTAACAACTCAAAAAAAGCTTGCGTTAGGCGCGCGCGCACATACTGTTCTACTGAAATTTGAATTCGACATTGAGCCCATTGGGGCGCAGAGTTCCGTGGTGGAATATCAGTTGGGCCCCCCTTTGGCGTCACAGAACTCTGCGCCCCAATGGGCTCAATGTCGAATTCAAATTTCAGTAGAACAGTACATTTTTTGACAGTTGCGTTCAAACTCACTGATGAAGAGGCAGCAGCCTCGAAACGTCTGAGAAACAAAATATTAGCGCTATAATTTAAAAGATTTTTAAGTCTACATTCACGATAACGGGCTACACAGAGTTATGCGCATTTTATCTGCATCTTTTGATTACTTCTTACTAGGACCATTACTTAAATGAAACCTCTTTGGCAGCACTTTTGCATGCTATCCTTTGTTTCTCAATATTTCACAAAATAAAATTTGGGGATTTTTCTTGAATTTGCTTTGTAGCACTATTGAGAGCTAAAGGGTTGGACCTAAAAACAAGGCTGAAAGTCTGAAACCCTGACAACTAGACCACCATGTTCACAAACAATGTAAGATCCAACCACTCAAGTGAAAGAATAGAATGGCTATGTATTGTGTCTATGTCAATGAGATTTTCCTTTTGAACAACATTTATGTCACTTACAGTTTGTGGATATGAGAGAGGTCGTAGTCGGTCATAGTCTTCTTGACCTGTGTAAGCAACAATTTGAATTAGTTCTGAAACATACTTTCACAAGGCTCTCAATAACTTTTTACAGGCATAACGAGGTTGCACAAGGCGATATATATTCAGGCCTTACTAAACTTTGAATAATCAGCACTTTTTGCACTGTCATGTGTAACAATTATTACAAGTGACATTTGTCACAAGCACTACAGGTTCAACTGACAATAATACATGTACTGTTTGAGCAGAAGACAGCAATTGGTGGATCTTGAATCAAAGTAACTGCCTACTTTGTAAAGAATTCTAAAATTGACCACCTACTTTCACCTGCTCTGATACCCACTTCAAAAAGTTATTGAATCTCCTGTTTGACCTTCTCCAAGTAAGGTCTGAGAAAGGGAGGCTTAAAAGATGGTCATTTGATCTGGAAATTATCACCCTCCCAGGATTACAATGGCACTCCATTTTAAACAATGCAACAGGCAGAACAGAAGCAAAATAATGCATTACAGACAAATAATATCTTTAATCTTTTGTCAAAACATCAAGAATATTAGTATTCAGAAAACAGACAACTTTTTGCGGTAGTACCACTATGGTTTCCTCCACAAAAAGTCATCTGAGAAACGAGTGCAAAAATACTGTACTGATGATTCACCGCTACCCAGATCAGGGTAGTCTTTCTGATTGGTTGAAACAATCTCTCAACCAATCAGAAGGACTTCCCAGACCTGGGTATCCATTTCATCATCAGTACAGTATTTTTGCACTCGTTTCTCAGACGTCTTTTTATGGAGGGAACCGTAGTTGTGCCACTGCAAAACGTCCGTCTGTTTTCTCAGGCTACAACAATATAACTACTATGGGAAGCAATAACTATGGGAAGAATTAAAATTAGTCATAAAAGCCAAATGGCCTGGCTTATTGCCCAGAGAACAGTTGATATACTTGAGAAAACATCTCCTGGACAAGAACAGTGATCTTTTAGACTACGAATTTCTATTTCCAAAGAGGCTATATAGATCGGAAGTCTCTTTTAAGCCGGAGGAAAATCCTTTCTCTCTTATCTGCTAGCTGTCAGTTTTGAATAATTTTTAACACCTTTATTTGTAATACAAAATGTGAACCTCTCTATGTGTATTTATGGACTTCGATTTTGTCGCTGCATCTCCTGGTAATTCATCGTTTTTGTTTATTGTCTGCAAGTGACTATGTTTTGCATTTGACTTAAATATTCATCTGACCACCATCATTTATAAATCGTTGCTCAAGCCCTGAGATCCTCATGACTTCAATGTCATCAGAAATACCCACTGAGGGGTTCAAATGTGTTATTATTGTTATTCTATTTCTGTACATGTCCTTTTGTTTTATATGTGGTACTATAAAATACAAGTAATGCTCTATAATAAAATTGGGCAGAATTGAATAATCAGTCGCCAAATAGAAGCACATTATTTGCTTAACAGTGAACACTGCTCATTTTGTCTCTGTGAAGGTAAGAGAAAACAAACATATGGAAAGTATACCAATCATTTCCACTGTCAGTTTTACAACCATACACTAACAAAATGTTGTCGTGCCAGGAAGAACACAAGAGCTCACATCGATAAGAGAGGTGACCATGTAATAGACATAGAAGATACCAATAATGATACAATTGACACCTGTTATATATAAGTTTAGGTTTGCATTGCATGACAGGGTTAGCTATAACACAATGACACTATTCATAGAATTAACCTTTGATTCTAGGAAACATTCATGGTCAAACACAGGCTAAAAAGATTATCAGCTCTACAACAGCTACACCTCTTCGTGACCACAGTGCTAATCTTATTTTCAATCTGCATTTGCTCAGCATTGTATCAAGATAACTTATTGACACTACATAATTTATAGAAAGTGATAGTTTTGGTCGTTTCAAATAAATGCTAACTGTGGCAATTTTCGTTAAATGCATGAATGATTTTCTTAATACAAAGAAGCATTAACTTAAAACATCACACCACTTTTCTTATCTTTGAAAACAAAAGCTTGTTCGTGCTCTGGGATAATGCTGACCTGGAAACTCAAGGTGATTAAAATTGCCTGAACGTATCAAAATGTGATGTGTATTGTAAACTATAATTTATTGCATGATGAATTTGTCAAATAACACCATTAAGAATTCGTTTAGAAGCAATTTTGACGGATAACAAGAATTATAATAACGACAGAAAGACTGAAAAGAGTTTAACATACCCGCTGTGTCCCACAATCCAAGATTTATAGGCTTTCCATCGACCATTACATTTGCAGAATAGTTATCAAATCTGATGATATTAGAGAAAGGCAAATTTTGATTAGTCCGGCTTCAATCGTTGTTGCTGACAACAAAATTACTAACAACTAATTCAACAGTCTGTCTGGCAATAAATGACTGATGTGTGAAAGTAAAATAGTAGTAGAGTAAAATAACTGCTGAATGAACAGGCAATACTGTACTTACACCGTTGGAATATACTCCCCCGGAAAGGCATTTGTAGTGTAGCTGATCAGCAAGCAAGTCTTGCCGACGGCACTACGAGAGGGAAAAGTACAAACAATTCAGTAAATTCGCTTCACTGGGGCTGAAATGCTGTTATAAACGGAAACTACCGATAATATGCTTAACAAACAAGGGTAGACGCGTTTCTGTTGATGCTTGAATTGAAGAGGACAGGGCAACGCCGGTAGCTTACGAAATTATAATGGCATTGGACACCGAAATAACACCATTAGGGGTGTCCAAACGCCGTAACTTCGCAGCTGAAGGCGTCTGAAGTTTACAAAGCGAAAGAACGGACGAAGAAGAGACTGCTTGAGGGAAGTATCAACTGAAAAATTTTAAAGGTCATTCAGCTAGCAATCAAAACGGAACGCGTTTATATTACCCGTCTCCCACGACCACACATTTGATAGCTTGCATTGCGGCGTCGAGCTCCTTTCAATTTCAGCGCAATCCCTGCAATCGAACGAATGTTCTTCGATAAAGATGAAAGCGACTTCTCCTGGTGAAACTTTTTACTAAAGGAAAACTTCTACGAGATCCAAACGGAAGTTCCAAAGCTCGAAGATCGAGGTGCCCGCCCGCCTTGCTTTCTTATATGGCTGAGAACCTCGCCTCGCCACACCCTCTGTATATATATGACCCCCAGCAAAGAGGCCAAAAATAGAAAAAATAGGGGGGCTGTGATAGGTCCCGTACAACCCCGCTTTCGCTAAGACGGAAAATAGCACCACTCAGCATATAAAAGGCGTACATACGTCCCGTACGTGTTCCGTACGTGTTCCAAAAAACGATTTGTTCAAATCTATGCAAGCGTTTTGGAGTTTGCGAATTCGCTTTTTCACTGGGCATGGGTTCACGAAGTCTGAGTTTTTGGATCAATGGAAACAGCTGAATTTCAGTCTAGGGTCCACATTGTCTCGAGCTACAAAGCCAATTTTACTTTTCTTTTTTCATGAATCATCAAACTACTGCTGGAAGCAGTTCCCGAATTAAAGCAGTTAATTGAAACGGGACCGTGGTATCTGTGATCTGTTCGAATCTAAACAAATTACAGTTCAGTTACTGGTCGGCAAGCATTTGACTAAAAGAAACGTAATTCCTCAATTGGTTCAGTTTTGGAGAATTTATTCATTTTTACCTCTGAATTTGACAATTTTAAAACAACAGCCTACTGAAATCACTCAGTCTACAACTTAAATAAAAGAATTCTCAAAACTGTGTGGATCAGTGTCATGAGCCTTTGGAGGATGTTGCAAACTTTATTTTCTGGACCATAAATGGCAGAAATGTACAAAGAAATTATTTCAGTTCATCAGGTGATCAAAAAACCTCGGCAAACGCAAAAGTAAGTCATATATTTAAAGTAATTTCCGCATGAACAACCTCACATCCCCATATCCCACCCCTGGAACACTTATGAACCGAAAAAGCCTGGTGATGATTTCACAAAGGTTGTACCCGGGACTCCTCTGCTTTTAAAATAAGAAGTGGCGCCATGTTCGATTATTTATTTCATGGATAATAAAGAGACCAGTCTCTTTATTATCCATGTTTATTTTGACAATCTTCGCGAAACAACTGTAATGCATGGCGGCTCATCGAGGAATAACGTAAGTTTTAACACCCTTCTTTTTCTATTTGAAGTTTCCACCAAAAGTAAAGCTATCTGCTCGTCATACCTTTACCCCAGTTTAGCCGTTTTAGGAAGAAAGGGTAGAGATCTGTGTCATTCCTTTCGAATTCTCAGTGCAAGTAGACTAGCATCTTTATGAAAACGACTTTATTGCCAATAAAAGTCGTGGGGCAAGATTTCCGTATAACCCCATACATTAATTATGCATACGCGCCATTATAAAAGAGAACAATGGCCAAAACAAAAGACAGAAAACAATAAGCTTATAACTTCAAAACAAGACTAAAATACAAAACCTTACAAATAATAGAAATGCAATGTGTTCCGGATTCGGCACACGCAAAATTTGTAGATTGGTACCGCTTAGGGTGCTGAAATCTAAAGTAACCACTGTTAGAATTATTGCGGTACCCTTTGGGGTATTGAGCCGAAAAAAAGACAGAATTTGTCTTGTGTTGTTTAAAATTGGTACCTCTTAGGGGTCACACAATATTACGGTACCATTTAGGGTGTTGTATGGGAGTCCCCCCCCCCCCCCCCCCCCCCCCGCCCAAGGTTGTTTTTTAACCCCGAGGTGGGGAACTCATATAAAAGTGACTGGGGCGAATGTCGTACCTTTTGGGGATTAAAATCATTAAGAGTGTTTGAATCGAAAATGACCAATGTCAGAGAAATATGCTGACTGCAGGAACATTAACTTTTCAAACAGAATTTATACTTCTTAGGCTGGGGTAAAAATTAATGTGAGCTGCACCCACAGAACATAGTTTAAGTTTACTTATGATACCTTTTAGGGTTTTTTCTTTTTCTTCCCCGTGGGTGTCTCGCGCTTCGCAACCATGTCTCGCGCCCCAAAACCCGCTTGAGTGCCCCCAATAACACCTGTTATGCAGGCTAAGAAAAAAACTGACAAATACCACAAAGACTAGTAAATCTACTGTTTTAATATATCTTTTTTGTACATTATATAAAAAGTAAGGACATCTAAACAATCTTGTAAAGAATTTGTTAAGATGTATTCTGGATTACCGAACATGGGTCAGTATAAATTATTCTCTTTTGTTGACTTTCTTGAAAAATTCACAAACTGAAACTATTTCATTTCTTCTACTAGCCTACCAGGGCCTCTTGGGGCATTCATGCGAGGAGAGCCCCTAGCAGCCAGGAGTCACGAGAGAGGGCTGTATTCACAGGCTTTGCTTAAACATGTTAATAGCATTTGCAAAAGTAACTGTCTAACTGTATGTATGAACACACATGCACACCAACCTACATGCAAATGCCCATAATTAAACACTAGTCTTACTATGTTTCTGCACTCACCAATAGGAAAAGAGCCTAACATTTTCTGAACAAATTAATATAAGTCACTGTCAGATCAAATCAGAAAACCTCCAACAAAACAATGTAGTCTGGTGTTTATTTTTATAATAACAGGCATTTTTTATTACGCTTCTTGGGCCTTATCCCAATGCATGCACGGATTGCTTCTTCAAAAACTGTTTTCACTCCCTCTTGTGTAAGAGCTGAACATTCAAGGTACTTCCATGCACTTATTTCTTTGGCCATCTTCAAGCCATCTGTGTATGTTACATTCTCAGTGATGTCATCTCGTAAATCAAGTTTGGTCCCAACTAAGATGATTGGCATGAGTGGACAATGTTGGCTAACTTCAGGATACCACTAAACAAAAACACAAAATGTTTGTTAATAGTCTGTAACCTCCCACAAGCCAGCAGCTACTGTCAAATGCTTATAGATGGTGGTCACTTAAGGTCATTTACAGGTCAAACCACAGGGGTCTTAACATTAGATCATTGAACCCGTACAGCACAGTCCAATGCAAAAAGCATTGTCAGTGCAAAAATACTGTATCATATTAGACTGCAAAACAATCACGTTTTTCTGTTACTGGGCTCAAATCGCTGCCTGCTACTTGCAAAGGCATGAAGCACTGTAAGCATTCGTAGCATCTCTCTCCAATCCCACTCTATAATATTCACACTTGCTCCAGATATTTCATTTAGACTGTGTGCATTCATATGACCAACACAAAAATACCGTCGAATGTTTTGCGGTCTAGTAAGCATAGAAATATTTTGAAGCTACAGACAACATTTTATCGGAGTTGTTATTCATCACAATAATTATTTCTAATTTGCACTTATGACTTGAGAGTGTGGGTGTATAGAGTGTTTTTGGTATAATGATCTGACCAGTGGCCACTTAGCAAAGGTGATTGCCAAAAGTTACCCACTTTTTGAAGAAAGCCTGATGAAAATTAAGTAAAGATGCAAGCAGATCATCAAGGTGATTAACTTATTTAGAGCTAGCCTTGAAGTGACTGCATGAGTGTACATAAACAATTAAGACGCATTTAGATGAACTTGTCTAGCTGGCACTCGGTTGATGAAGATTAAACTTCATTCAATGTTTACCTTTGCTTGAACATTTTCATATGAAGCTCGACTTATCAAAGAGAAGCATATTATGAAAATATCCCGGAATGAGAATGAAATTTATAATTAATAAGTAGTAGATAAAATATGAGCGGGAGATCTGTATGGGCGTTTACAATACTAATTAGCTGAGCAGTTGTCTGTATCAAAAGTTAATGCTACTGTTTAATAATTCATCAACTCAGTTGATTTGTATTGGGGTTTACAAACCTTCATTAAATTTTCATTTCTTTTGTACTTTCCTTATGAATTATTAATGAATTTTATAACAATAATTAATGATTAACAGAAGCTTATCACTGTTATGAGCTTCTGAATTTAATTTAATTTATCCAGGTACATCTAATTTGCTAAAGGTAGTTTAAATAAAGACCCGACACACAAGCATATACTAAAACACATCTGCTGAACGGCAATGGAATGTCAAACACGATGGAATGTCAAGATTTTTCATTGTTACAACTAGTGATCTCATTGGCCTAGACTCAAAAACCGCTAAAAAGTTAAGGTTCAAGGTGCATTTTGTCTACTTTTTTTAAGGTTTCAAGTAATTTGAGACCCAATCGCACAACATACAATTTTTAAAAGAAATTGTATTTGGGGAACTTCATCAAAGAAGCAAAATTATTAGCTATTGTCTTCTGCTATTCTGATTGGTTAAGCACGAACATTTCCTAAAATTTATTTGACGCAAATGGATTTTCTTTATGTTTATAATGAAATATAATATTATTAACCATCAGCTCCTCCTCTATTCTTGAAATCAAAGATATTCTATGTGGGAAAGAGCTAATGCCGCTACCCATTCAACATATTAATAAAATATTGGGGCTGCCCAGCTTTATGATCCACCTAGACAATTCATGCATCACTGAGTTCGCAAGTTTCATCACATGCAGTGAAATTTAAAAGTTTCATAATTTAAAAAATATATATATATGGTGTCTGTCAACGACACCTTTTCTTTTAGTTTAAACTGGTTTGAAAATCTATTTGGTTAAGCTTTATCTTTGTTTAACAGATTAAGTTATTCTAAAGATTTAACGACTTTTGTTTTAAATTAATATTATTGATGTCCATCCACCTCCTTTAAAGGCAGTGAGTGGCATAATTTTGGTAACTGCCATGAATTCTGCATTGACTGAAATCCCTGAAAGCAACCACTCATTGAAAGAGAGAATATATTTTATAATCCATTGCATGTAATGCTCTGTTTTCATAGCTCATATATATAATTATGTCAAAGAAAACTAAGGGACTAGATAAAAAGACTTACAGTCTGTGGATAGGACAGGGGTCGTAGTTGGTCATAGTCTTCTCCTGTGAGAGGTAAAGATTTTCAGTTAAGTGTTAAAAAATGGCAGGAATCCACACACTGTAAACAAAGCAAAAATATTTGAGTTGACATGCCATAGTCATTGTGTTAGCAGATTAAGTTGGACTTGCCTTAGTCCATTTTACAGTTGTCTGCTGTTTGGCGCGACCTGCCTTTGAGTGGAAGCGAGGCTGAAGGTGACTGACCT
This sequence comes from Dendrophyllia cribrosa, assembly GCA_024195265.1. NCBI lineage: Eukaryota > Metazoa > Cnidaria > Anthozoa > Scleractinia > Dendrophylliidae > Dendrophyllia > Dendrophyllia cribrosa. The sequence goes on from JAJLRJ010000009.1 coordinate 38,197,182, forward strand.
TGCTTTGATACAAACCTTTCTGCTTTTCATATGCTAATAAATATTAATGCTTTTCTCATGCTTACTAGGTAAATTTACATCTAAAAAGCTCCAAGTTAAGGTCTGACATAACAAAGTCAACTTCTGAGCCTCACTTCCACTCAAAGGCCAGGGCACTAAGAAGACAACAGTAAACTGGTCTATTGGCTTAACATACAACTTTTGGGTTATATGCACAACTTAATACTATTGTCTATAGCTTAAGTAGGAGAGAACGCTCAAAAGGGTTTTTGGACACTATTTTCAATATCATTATGCATAGTCAAATGAGTCAGCTGATTTTACCATTGAAAAGTTGCGTGCACTACTTTACCAGAAATGGGAATACGCATCATATTGTGATGTGTATTTATTAATATTGATGCACGATGAATTTATTACATGTTAACAAAAAATTCATTTAAAAAATTGTTGATTGGTCGACTTCAAAACAGTTTAAATTTTAACGAAGGCAGGACGATTGAAGACTCTAACATACCCACTACTTCTCTAGAGTGGGTGTCCCACAATCCAAGGTTTATAGGCTTCCCACTAACCATCACATTGACAGTAATGACATCATACCTTATGACATTAGAGAAAGACAAGTTTAGATTAGTCCAGCTTCAAACATTGTTGCTGACAAACATATTTTACTCAGTTTTGCATCTTTCCAGTGGTGTTTCTGGCCAAGACAGCTATTTCTTACAATTTGCTAATGTTCACAGTTAATAACTCAGACATCAAAAACCTGATGTGGAGAATATCGTAAAGCGTTTAATGGGTTAAATCAATCGGAAGAGCAATCAGTCACCTAGCGAGCTAGGGGGGTCCGCGGGCATGCTTGCCCATGAACAAAGAAAATTGTAAGTGTGATTGCAGTTTGGAAGCTATATATCAAGCTCTCAAAAGAATATTTCATCGAGTATTCAAACACCGCCAAAGTTGGTTAAAAAACCTTGGCTGTGCTTCATTTTTCAACTGGCCACTTCGATTATTCTTTGTGTTTGGAAATCCTGATGAAAAACTTTTCCTTGTGTTTGATATTTTTCATAATCATTAATGATCCATAAGCTCCCACGGGCCTACGGCACACATTTCTCAAAACAACGCCCCGCCCCCTCCCCCTGGATCTGTGAAAGTAACATCGTGTAACGTAGCAGCAGAGTACAATACTTACACTACTCGATTATACTCCCCCGGAAAGGCCTTTGTAGAGTAGCTGATCAGCAAGCACGTCTTGCCAACGGCACTACGAGAGGGAAAAGTACAAACAATTTGGTCGATTGTAAAGTAAAGAGCATCAATACGGAACACGAACGCGTTTGTAGTACCCGTCTCCCACGACCACACATTTGATAGCTTGCATGATGCGGCGTGGAGCTTCTTCTTTTAAATTTTCTTCAATAAAGATGGAAGCGAATTCAGCTGATAAAACTTCACTATAAAACGGAAACTTCTACGAGATCGAAACGTTCCGAAGTTCGCAAGAGTCAAGTGGTGCAACTGCCATGCTTCCTTTGAGACCTTTGAGGTTCTCCCTCTCTGCTATTTCTATATGACCTCCAGCGAAGAGGCCAAAAATAGACATCAATAAGGGATATAGGTCCCGGCCCGTCTCGTCCCCCCAGGACAGTTGGAGCGCGAGAAGAGGACAACAGGCGCCCGGTTCACTCGCATTTTTTTCGTTTGCGTTGCTTCCCGCCCCGGTGGAGGGTACTGCCATGTCTACAAATTCCCGGCAGGGGGATACTCCCTTAGATATTTAAAGGGGGGACTCAACCTGAAATATCTCGTTCACGTTTCAAGCAATCCAAAAACTCTATGCTCATCTCTTGAATCTATGTTATGGGGTGTTTTGTAAATTTTTGGGCGATTTTTGAGTATGTTTGGGAGGAAATCGTTTTTCTCAAAGGATTTGTAAAATTTAGAGAAATATTTAATGAAGTTTTAAAATTAGAATTTGTAGTTAATAATTAATAGATGGACACCAAAAATAGTCTACTAGTAGCAACCTGGGGTGCTCTTGCGTGGGTATCAACTGTCTGTTGGTGTTCCAAAAATCATTTTATTTCTTCCATCCTTTCTTTAAACCTGTTAAAATTTCATTCAAATTTTAGGTTGAGTCCCGCCTTATGTGCCGCGGGAAAGTAGCGACTACCTGATCAAAACCTCCAGAGGTTGGTACTAAGTGACAACCCCTTTGGAGCAGTTTTGATTGAGTGTCGTAAAACCATAACCAAAGTAATTACTCTGACCAATCACAGCAGTCGTAAGCAATCCAATGAACCAATCAGAGCTCGAAGCAATTACATGTCGGTGGCGCCAGGCGCGGGAAAACGCGTGCGAGCGGCAAGCCACGATTGGTTTTGGTTTTATTTCTGATTGGTCGAGAAAGTGGCGCGAGATTTTTTAGCCAATCACAGAGCGTAGCAATGCAAAACAAAAGCAATTGTGTAATTACTTTCGCCACTCAATTGAAAACTGCTCTATATGGTAAATATTAACTGATCATGATCACCACCTCTATTTAACAATAGACCAATTCCGATATATTAAAATTCATACTTGGCTCCGAGGCTTAGGGGAATAAATTTAAAGAAATAAATTATTCATACCTGAACCTCGATGTGATTTCTTTTGTTTTATTCCCCTAAGCCTCGGAGCCAAGTATGAATTTTAATATATCGGAATTGGTCTATTAGATTTAATGAGCTAGCTCTAGATGTCTATCGCGTGATAGTTGATGAGGGCGAAGCCCGAATCAACTATCACGCGATAGCAATCAAGAACGAATAATGTAATTGTTTTAGTATAAATCTAGTAGGCGTTCAAAACTTAACAACAAATACTCTTCACAGACACTTTAAAAACGTGAAGAAGCGGCCGCCATTAGGCTACTCGCTTTACTCACCTACAACAGAATAGATAGTGAGTAGCATAGCCAATAAGAGAACAGCATTCCTGATAGAACGCTAGTAGATTTATACTATAGAGCGGTTTTCAATTAAGTGCGGAAAGTAATTTCGTGATTGCTTTGTTTTTGTATTGCTACGCTTTGCGATTGGCTAAAAAATATCGCGCCACTTTCTCAACCAATCAGAAGTAAAACCTAAACCAATCGTGACTTGCTCGCACGCGTTTTCCCGCGCTTGGCGCCGGCTACATGTATTTGCTTCGAGTTCTGATTGGTTCATTGGATTGTCTGCGTCTGTTGTGATTGGCTAAAGTGATTACTTCGGTTTTGATTTGACGTCACTGGAGTGAAAACTGCTCTAAAAGGGAGGCAGTAATTTTAATATCACACCCTTCGGAAGTTGGTACTAATCGAACACAAGCCCAACAAAAAGGTAATTGTTGAAACCTTTCCAAAAATAGGGATTCAAGCGTGGTCAGCAGAAAGCTAAACGTTGCAAGCTAAAAATAACGTTTTAGTATTTTATTTAATTCCAGACAATCGCATGTCTTGTTTTGTTTTTCTGATTTTAACGAGTTTTTAAAAGCAATTCGTCACAGCTAACGGCCAGATTTTTTTTTACTTTATTGCAACTTCTGGAGGTTGAGTAGTTGGACTTGCTTCTTTCATGTTACATATTTTTTGTGATCACGACAAGGTTATGTGTGGGTGGATCTAACAAGAACAACAACAACAACAAAAAACAAGTTTTATTTCAAGTTAAGTATAGGTTTACAAAGCTTGTGCCCGCAATTAGCAAGAGCTATTCGAGGCGGGCACAGGAGAAAAAGAAAATTTTATAATAAATATATATACAGTGTATTAAACGAACAATCCTAGAAGCAATCTAGTTTGTCGTGTAGTTTATAGCCAGGGTGAAACAGGAAGGCAGACTGTAGATAATACCGGAAGTACACAATGATATGGTTTTAAGAGTAATATAGCCTGTGAACAGGCTTCATTTTGGGGAATTGGGTTAGGTTAAAATCGGCGAGCGAAGCGAGCCGAGCGCGGACTAGGGAAGAGGGAAGGGGCGGCGCCCCTTCCCTCTTCCCCAGTCTTTTAACCTAACCCAATTCCCCAAAAAGAAGCCTGTTCACAGGCTAAGAGTAATAGCACGCCTCAGCTGTGAAGGTTTCCACTTATAATAATATAATAACTTTATTGGGTAAAAAAAAAACAATTACTGGAATCCCAGTAGTTTAGTTTGTGACCCATAGAATAACATACTTAAGATGAGCTAAAAATCTAATTTTCTAAAACTAGGAGCATAATCAAACATGTACGCTAATACCCAATTTAAGAAATAAGCTAAAAAAATCTAATTTTCTAAAACTAGGAGCATAATAATAAATATTTATATACATGCTAAAAAGTTGTTGTGATTGTAAAATGAACAACTGACGAGTAGTCAGCTAAAATGTTCTTAAGTAGGTATTTCTTGTTCAAATTATTCAACTTGTTCATACTCCTTGCTTCATAGACTTTCTCAAAGTCCGTTTTTGGTATTTTCGTTTTGGGTGGTCGAGCTTCGTCGCGCTCTCGGGGGCTTCGCAGTCGACTTGTGTGCAAGTCTACTTGCTTCATTGCCTAGCCTGTTTCATAGTTGTATAGCACTTGTGTGAAATGTACGAACCCTTAATTATTATTACGCGATTAAGTAATTACTAGCGCCTGGTTACTCGCCAACTGGTTATTCTAACACGTTCCAGGTTGTCTGTCGTTTTAACCCTTTCACTCCCAGAGTCAATTATGGAAACATGTATTGTAGTTCTAACTTTTGAGTCTGTGGACGAAATCCTATGGTGTGACCATTCAAATGAAACCTCTTTGGCAGTACTTTTGCATGGTACCATTTGTTTTTAAAAAATTTTCAAAATGAAATTTGGGATTTTTCTTGAATTTTGACTCTTGGCGCTCTTGGGAGTGAAAGGGTTTAAGAGATGACTAGATACGAGTCAGCATACAACGATATCAAAATAATACTCGATCTCCCAAGGCAGTCATTAATTTAGTGACAGCTACACTAAGAAGTACTAGACACTATGCTGACCTGAAATTACAGCCAAATTACTTAAATTCTACAGAGATCACTACAAATATATGCTGAAGCAACCCATGTACAAAGTATTGCTTTGAAGGTTATTACAATAATATCGACGGACTTTGTTCGCTGTAAAACTTATAATTAACGCATATCTAGTCGCGTTTTACAACTCTAATATTGTAGGGAGCTGGATAACGAGTAAAACCAGTAACTCCTTTAAGATCAGGCAGACTTCCTTCCTGTGATGGCAAAAATGTGAACTTATGCAGCATCCAAGACAAAAACAGGAACAGTTCCACCTAAAAGTAGAGATACAAAAAAAATAACGATCAAACTGTTGTTCTTTGTCCATAAACGTAGTATATGGTGGGAAATTTCCCACAATCTAGCCAGTACAATAAAGCCTAGTATTACATACTAAAACTTTTTCCAATATAATCCTGCATCCTCTAGTTTTACTCAGCTCATAAAGTTTAGAGGTCCGGTTACCCGTCTTGCTTTGGTTTCACACCTGTTCTCACACCATTCTCTATTTTCGAATTGCCCACAATACACTTTGTTTGTCCCCCAAATTTTCCATAAACTATTGTTTTGAAATGCTCTTGGAAATATTCAGTCCTCCCAAGAGCATTTACAAACAATAGTTTATGCAAAATTTGCGGGGCAAACAAAGTGTATTATGAGTAATTCGAAAATAGAGAATTGTGGAGGAAGGACAAGCAGCGGTAACTCAGAAGAAAGGTGGATGAAACCGGAAGTAGCAATTTCATTTCGAAGGCGTCTGGATTCATACAGAACATTTTAACAGTTTAACTACACGACAATACTTTAAGATATACTGAACAATGAAGAAAGTATCCGTTGATTGTGCTGTTGGTGATGTTATCGTTAATTACTTATTTTCTTTAATACTTCAGCACCGCTTCTTTTGAACTCATCGACAGTAGAAAAGATAGAAGCTTGCTTTCGCAAGCTTTCCCATAATGCATATGGCGGACATTCAGCTTCTAATAACTGACTTGAAATTTGCATCATGTGAATAGCCTCAGAATGTAACGTATCGCGAAAATCAAAACAAAAAGAAGTGAACAACGTCCAAGCATGCGTGCTAGGGACTGCAGGTTCTCTTTAACAACATCGCTTGACACCAGTGAATTGGAAGGTCATGCATGCATACACTATAAGTATATTTTAGGAGGGAAATGTTCTGTCCGCATACCGAAAAACAATAAATTTTCTTTACAGTGGTTGCCTTTTCAGGCATACCTTTGCCAGTGCCTCGCCAGCACAAACCCGCCGTCCAGCTGAGAAAGGAAGAAAGTTACCAGAGTTGGTAATGAGCTGACCGTTGGCATCAATATGACGGTGAGGGTTGAAAGATGTAGGATTCTCCCAGCATTTCGGATCCAGATGAACGTAACTCAAATTGACGATCACTACAGTGTCCTTTGGAACACGATAGCCAGCAAGCGTGGTGTCCTTCAGTGTATAATGGGGAAGAGCTGCTTCTGCGACATTTCCAAGGCGTAGTGCTTCCATGATTGTGGCCTGAACAAGTGGGAGGTTTGGACGATCATCTAATTCAGGCATTCGATCCCTTCCAACTACTTCATCCAATTTCTTTTGAATCTCGGTCTGACATTCAGGATTGTTTACCAGAAATGCAATCACCCAACGCAAGGTAGTACTAGTGGTCTCATAACCGGCGCTGAACATGTCTGATAAAGTGTTGACAATGTAGTCATCTGACAAGAAAGCTGCTTTCTCTTCGGCACCAATTTCACTTTCAGCAGCGCTTCTTTCTTTAAGAAGACTTTCAGTTAGGCTCTTGGTTGCTGCTGTAGGGTCAAACTGTTCCCGTTGAAGCTTTAACTGCTGGCCAAGAATTTCAAAAACTCGGTCAGCTATTTTTATTCCAAATTCATAACTTTTAAAAGGGAAGTGCTTTGCCAGTGGAAACATATCTAAAACAAGGGCCTCAGAATTTAATTCAGTATCCGAGAAGCTTAAATTATTCAGGTGCAAGAGTTCATCAAAGTCTGGGTGAGATGAATCAAAGTGCTCTCCAAATGTGATGCGGCAAATCACATTTGCAACACTTATCATGAGAATCTGGGCCGGGTCAAAGTCCTTTCCTTTCTGTCCTTCAAAATGCTGCATCAGCCTCGTGGCTTGTTCAGAGATCCTTTCCTCCACAAGCTGCTGGTCAGAGAGATATTGACGCACAGCTGTCATAAACAACTTACGATGGAATCGCCATGCAGGACCATAGTTTCCTGCTGCAATGTCTTTTCCACCTTAAAATAAAAACAGAAAAATATGTTAACAATACATGTCCACGGTTTGATAGGATAAGTCATCATAAATATATGGTAATCCCAACAATTTCCTCGAAAAAATTACTGTTAACTACAAAAATATTTGCACAAAAATTACTCCATTGAACACTGCATTTTTAAAACGTTTTTCACATGAAAATGCCAAAATTGTTGTTTCTTTCGAGTTAAAGCAAATTAAGAATTTGAAATAATTTGAATTTAAACAACCAATCATCAAAGGTGATTATTATGTGTCAACACTCAGTTTGACTTGGTCTCTAATTTTTTTTGTGCATGGGATGTAACAGACCTCATGCTCCATTGTGTCATCTACACATATCTTAATTCCCGTGAAATTTTCCAAGTCACTCCTGAGGAAATCACATCTCATTGGAGGATAATGTACCAAAACTTGTCATAATCGGAAAATGATTCCTTCAAGGGGGCGGGGAGGGGGAGGTGGTTAGTCTGTACAAAAAATATTTAAAAATTTTTTTTTTTTTATATAACTTTCAATTGACATCTTCCTTTCAATTGATTGACTCTGGTATCCACCGTTAAAACATGAAAACTAGTGCCAACCACTTAATAAATCGTAACAAAATGTCATATATTTTTATGACTACTAACAATAGAGGTAGAGGCTTTTAAATAACAGCACTTTAGAGAATTTTCGTTCATTAGTCATCCCTTAGGGAGACAGTATCTTAACCCTTTCACTGCTAGAGTCAATTATGGAGAAATGTAAATTAGTTCTAACTTTTGAGTTTTTTAAAGAAATCCTATGGTGTGACCATTCTAATAACTCGAGGGCAAGGTGTTAGTTTAACTATTTTTAACTATTTAAGGTATTAGTTTAAATGTTTTTTGCCCCTTTTTTCTCTTTATTTCTTAATTATTCAGCTCTTCGGCAGTACTTTCCTTTGGTACTATTTTGTTTTTCAACATTTTCCAAAATGAGATTTGGGATTTTTCTTGAATTTTGAGGTTTGGGAGTTAAAGGATCTTAACAACAATAACAACAATAATCTTCATTAATCGTATCTATTCAATAACAAAATTCTTGATTGTGATTGGTCATCCACGCGCCTATTTCTTACGTAATTGGCGCGCGGTCACGTGGGTGTCCAATTACAACTTTTTTTGTAATTGGATAGCTGTAATTGGACACCTACGTTGCGCGCCCGTCAATCAGGTGCACTTAAATGGGTTCTTTTTTCGCAGCTCTTTCCTCCTGCTTTTAAACTGATATAAAATTTCCTTGATGTTTTGAGTACAAAAAACTCCACATACTGGATAGACATTTTAATCTCAAATTTTGTTATTGATTTGATTAATTAGTAATTGAACTTTGTGTCGTACAATTCAGGGGTAATTGTGCTCATAATTTCAAATCGTCCTCGCGCGCTCGGACGATTTGAAATTACTCGCCCAATTATTCCCTGAATTGTACTCCACTCAGTCCAATTACTATTACATACATGCCAACTCTCCCGGATTATCCGGGAGTGTCCCGGATACGGAATGAATCTTCCGGTCTCTCGTACGGGTCACCAAATCTCCCGGATAAAAGCGACTTTGGATCTTTTCTCTAAAATAGGCTAAGATTTTGACCCAAATTTTCCCAAAATCCAAAAAAAATGCGGTCATTCATCATATCTTAACTTCACAAACGCTTTTCGGGTCTCAGGAATGCAGAAAATGGTACCTTTAGAGGGTAAAGCCAAAAAAAAATTTTCGGAACCCCTTAGATTCTCACGACTACGTCGCTCGATTCACGCTCGGGGGGGGGGGGGGGGGGGAGGGGGGGCGGGGCACCCCCAGAAAAAACTCCCTATTTTTAATCTCCAGAGGTTGGCATCTCTGCTATTACTTACATCCATAATAGACTGTTCATAAGCCTCTCTATTTTCTCAGAGTCCGTCGCGTACGAGAACTGCCAGCAAGCAAAGCGCGCACTAGCGCGGAGCGCGAGGGGGTGGGGGTGGCTCCGCACTCGCGCTCAATTCCACTCTGCTCGCTTCGCTCGCCGGCAGTTCTCGTACTCGATGGACTCTGAGAAAATAGAGAGGCTGTGAACAGTCTACATCCATAACTGAGAAATTTACATTTTTTGATAGCTAATAAAAGGACAAAATTAAGTTATAAAAAAAAACACAGTTACAGTACCCATAGTAGTTGACAAAAAGCTATAAAATGGAGGTCTTCCAGCATATTCTGCAGATTTCTTCACAAGCACTTCCTTTACAGAATCAGCATCTTCAGCCACAACAAGTTTGTAGCTACCGATTTTCATTGAATATAGTGTGCCATATTTCTTCCTCAAGCTTTTTAACATGAAAAGAGTGAAAAAAAAAATTAAAGTATCATTATAAGTTTTTTTAAAGATGGCTATGTCTTTCATGTAATTTGATTACTTCACAAGTTGGGGGAAGAATAAAATAGAGGTTATTCAGCGTGAAGTTGTGTAATATGGCTGAGTATTTTTACGAGTCAGTTTTTATTTTTTTGGAGCCTTTAGGCAAGAAAAAATAAAACTTAACTCGTAAAAATGCCCAGCCGTATTACACAACTTTTCGCTGAATAAATTGCTTATTGTACAACAGTAATCTCCTAAAACTAAGTTTTTGAAACTGATTTTCCTAGCGTGCGGGAATATGATGGATAAATTACAAAATCTTGTGTCCTGAAAGGCGGGGGTGAGAGGGGGCTTATTAGAGCTTTTATGGTATATATATTTATATATAGATTACATATTTAATTTTTATATCAGTGCTGGAAATAATAATTTTCTTGCTTAGAAGGACATGTGTCCTTTCAAGATTGAAATTCCCTGTGCAGCGTAGATTCTAAATGCTAAAACCAAATGATAAATTTTGATGCTGTTCATATTACTAGTGTATCCAAAAGATAGTAATTGCTGCGGTAAATTTGTTGTAATAATGCTGTTTTCTCGTCTCGCTGGTATTACAGAATTTTCTCTTTCGTTTTTTGAGGGGAAGCAAAGCAAATGTAAACGGGATGAATCGACGAAAACTCCAGCTGATATTAAGACTAATTTTGTTTTGTAATTCACGCATCAAGTTCTTGCAATGTCTGTAGAATATTGTTGAGCAAAGGACGCGTTCACCACGAGGAAGGTGTAAAAATTTAAGTTAATTATTGACAGTGAGTATGTTACGTTACTAGCTAGCCGTATCGTGTTCGCGTCTCCACGCGCTCAGCTAAGGTTTCGCGTCCCCACGCGCTCAGCTCAGTTCAGTCTCATCGACCACTGTCAGAGTGATTTCAAAATAAAATTGTCTTTTATTCCGTACAATCTTCGAAAATCTTTGCTATCCAACGGTCCTATCGCCATGCCTCACAGCCTTTTCTTAATTTTCTCGGATTGAATGAGTCTTTTGCAGCAAAATAAATGGTACAAACAGCATCAATTCTTATTTTAATGTTTTTGGAATCAAATGCGATGACTTAACAAGACTTTCAAGGCAAAAGCTAAGTAATTTTTATGCTCGGGCACCAGGTCCAAGTCTGAGGACCGACTGTTATTTCCAGCACTGTACATGTATATTCAAATACAATATGCACTAAAAAATATCAGGAAAAGACATAGATGATTAAGAACAAAAGCTACTCATTCTAACAAATTGGGTCCTAATTCTGTCTCCGATTCCAGTCCATGATCAAACGGAGTCAAAGTGCTACCATAAGTACAGGAAGTGTGTCTGATCAGCAAAGTAATATTAAGCCCTGTTTGACTGTGTTTGTCTGGGTTAGTACCTGGATGGGTGATTGCCCGGGAACCATGGGGATATTTTTTCGGCCTTTTTATTTCGGTTCGAAAATATCTAATATTATCTAGTTCTAAAATCATCTAATGCCCCATTCACACCAACGGTTAAACATGTTTAAATGTATGTTTAGTTTACATGTAACTACGTTTTAGCCTCTATCTTGAACGTTTTGAAATGTATATGACTCAAACTACCTGGAATGGTAATAAAGTCAATAAAGTTTCTTTTAGTAAAGATTTCACTCCAAAATTAATATTACGGGAGGTTAGGAGGTATTTTTCTAAACCTGTTTTAAACAAAACAACATTTAAACATGTTTAAGCGTTGGTGTGAATGGGGTATAAGTCTTTTAGACTGTGTGCATTTGTCAAGCCTAACCACAGATAAGCATTTTATTCTCGACCTTAAGCTTCTCCCATTCCATGAAGAACTGCCATGCTGTCACGCTATTAAAAGTGCTGGATAAAACTCAGTGTCACAGTCACTAAACATCCACTACCGTTGTTCATGTTGTCTTGCACTCTATTAGAAATGTTTTATACCTTTCGTTGCTTTGTTTTATGTCACTTGGAGTTACTCAACAACAGTCAAGCATACCCCGAGCTGTGCAAAATCTTCATAGCGTGACTTTATATATTGGGCTACTGCATCAAATTTTTGTACCCCCGGGTTGAGGAACAGTGGATTTCTTCAGCGGTCGCAGCACATATGAGGAATTATTCTTCAGGGGAACTAAGTTAAAAACAAAGGAATTCTTCAGGGGTGGCAGGAAAAACACAGTCGAGGATAGGGAATTCTTTAGGGGGACACTGTTTTGGAAAGGAATTCTACAGGGGGATGGTCTTTCTGGGGACTTCTTGAGGGGCAATGCACAAACTGTGTTCCTCAACAGGGGGGATGCGGATATTAAATGCAATATGACATATGACGCGAATCCTTTTCTGGATTTGGCGTTTCTTTGAAAACCGCAAATCCGAAGAATCCTTCCCTACAAATCCGTTTTTGGATTCGACCAAAGGAACGCACCCTAAGCTTAAATAAACGACCGAAGGTGACTAATCGGAACTGATACGAACTGAGGAATGAGTTAATTCTAGGATCCCCTCCTTTGAGTTCAGTTTAATGTTCGCATCTTTTTTTTTTGTGCAAATGAATTTGTCATCGGCCGCAATAAACTATGTAAATTAACAAACCTTGCCGTGGCATCGATAAAGCTTCCTCCTGGCGTTGTGCGATCAAAGCTCAGCAAATTTCCAATAAAAGGTAAACTTGTGAGACGAGGTCCCGGAGGCATGTTTCTAAACTCATACAACTCAATCAACTGATTGAGCAGCAGCAAAAAGATCAGAAAGAGAACGATATTACCGAATGTGAAATATTCCCACAACTCCATCTTCTAATGGATCAAAACAAACAACTCAAAACAAACAACAGGATCGACGCTCCCTGTATTTTGAAAGCGAGGTTACCAATGAAATTATGTAGCTGATAGTCACAAGATTTCCAATAGCCAATGAGAAGGGCACGAGTTTTATACAGTATAGTCGAACCTCCGGTTGCGACCACCTCTCCTCCAAATACCAAAAGTTTCCAAGTCAAATCACTATATTTGGAACCTCTTGTAAGTGACCCCCTCTCGTATTAAAGCGACCGCGACCACTTTTAGAGCTAAAAGTTTGAAATTTTCTTTTGTTTTTTTAAAACCTCCTGTAAGCAACCACTTGAAGCTACTTGACAGATATTAAGCTTAAATAGAGCGGAAATTGGATAATGAGGTGTTGTAACATTATCGTATTCCTCAAGACAAGTCCTGTTTCTCTCGTTCAAAACCTATGTAAATGCTCTTGGGAGGACTGCATATTCCCAAGTTTGTGCAAAATTTTGGGGGCAAACAAAGTGTATTATGGGCAATTTACCATCAGAAAAGTTATGGGGGAGGGGGGGGGGGGCAAATGCACAAAAAAATTGTGCAAGGGAAAATTTCAAAAAAAAATCATGCACAGCAACCAATACAAAAAAGACAGAAGACTTTTTTAATACCCCCCCAAAAAAACAAACCTGCACAGCCAATAGAGTAAAAAGCAATTCATGTGAGCTGAAATATCCCCACCCCGGCCTCCCCTATAACTTTTTGAACAGTCCGTACCTTATTACTTATTAATATCAGTACTTCATGCAGTGTACATTAACTATTATGATGAGGATGTATTGACACAATTATGCAATCTTTTATTATTTAATAAATCTGTATCAATGGTAGTTGAAAAACATGTACATTGTACGCAGTATTCAGTTTTCAATTTTCTTTTTAAGTTAGTAAATTACATGTTATAATAATTATTGTATTTATGAGTTATATCATAAATAACATTGATTTCCATGAACCGGTAGGTTCAATATAGCCTGATTATTTAACATAAAGTGATTAACTCTCATTATTAGGTGGCTCCCTGCGGGGAGGAGCTAGAAAGTGATAGATACAAGTGGCTTTTTCCGAACAAATTACTTAATAATATCTTAAAGTCACCAACTAATCAATTATTGCAAGCCAGAAAACCTCAAACTAGAAAATGTAGTCTGTTGTTCCTTAATTGTCTTTATAGTAACAGACATTTTTTATCAGGCTTTCTGGGCCTTTTTATCTGAGGGCATAGACTTGCTCGGATTGCTTCGTCAAAAACTGTCTTCACTTCCTTTTGTGTAAGGGCCGAACATTCAAGGTATCTCTGTGCACTTATTTCTTTGGCCATCTTCAAGCCATCCGTGTACTGTACGGGTCCCACCTTCTTCTCTTTCAGTTTATCCATGGTTTTCTTGTCGTCTAGTAAATCGAGTTTGGTCCCAACTAAGATGATTGGTGTGTTTGGACAATGGTGGCGAACTTCAGGGTACCACTAAACAAAAACATGTAAGACCTCCTGTTAAGCTAGCACAAAAACTGTCAAACTGAGGTGGACTTGCTTTATAGGGGAAAGGTGTGGTCACTTGGGAGAGATCAATCCAATTGAAAGGGTGCCTGGAAAAAAGCCCTAAGTGACTTCGAATAAACTGCTAGATTCTCATTCCAAATTCCATTGTATTCCCTTGTGAAAGGCAGGGAGAATTTGGCATTACATCAAAAAAGTCACTTAGCAGGGTGGGATGAAAATGAAAAAATCAGCTTGCCCGAAGGGCAAGCTGCTACTTTAGTTTACTAGCCAGGAGCTCTAAAGAGCTAGCCCAAAAGTAAATTAATTATTAAAAACAAACAAATTTAAACAAGGGATGAATATTACACCAAGAGGCAAAAAATCTCCAACTGTGTTCGTTCTCGACGGCGAATGTTGCGGAATAAATTATAAATTACGAGAAAAACTTATGTTTGCGCTGGTTATGAAAGTTATGATCGATTGATCAATGAAACTAGTACTCTTATTCGAAGTCTTTCGCCTTTGGATGACGTAAAATATCTTGCAAGCCCTTTCGGAAGTTTGATACAACAAAAATAACACATTTTATATTATGTGACTTGCTCGGAGTATTACGCACAGCGTTCTACGCGTACACGGCAAACGGCAGCTTGCAGTTTATTATCCTTACTTTTCCTCGAATCGTAAAATAAATCCAATAGAAAAATCGAAGTTAATTCACATGTTCATGAGTTTGAGAAACGTGAAACTACTCACTTTCTCGTGGAAATAGCAAATGGCAGACGGCAAAAATATTTGCCATTCGTGGGAAAAACAATCTATCCAGTATCAACGACTGTGTCGGCAAACGTTCAAGTTGTCTAGCTTGTTTAAATAAAACGGTCTTAATCGACAAGACAGATCCTAACTGGTTTACTTTGAACTTAATACAATGAAAACAACGGCGATTTTAAAGACCTAAAAGCAGAGGAGTGAGAACACAATTACGGCCGCTATTGTACATATTATTTACGAAAACGCATCATTCAATTCCATTTCTTTTGTTCGCCGTTGATATTTTCTTACATTTTTAAAAAATTCCTCACATTCACTTTCACTAGAGAACTGTTTATTACACACTTCTTATTTTAATTCTTAACTTAATGATAAGAAAAGGCAACAAATATTGCTTGCCCGTCGGGCAAACTCCGACAAAAAGAAACTAGCCCGATGGGTCGCTTCACTAGCCCCGGGCTATCGGACAGCGCTTTTGTCGCGCCCTGCTTAGGGCCTTATTCCACACACCCCTTCCAATAATTTATTGGTCTTGACATGTTTGAATCCCAGAGCAAAGTCATCAAATTATATAATATGTAAGTTTATTGCCTAGTCATCAACATATAATACTTTGATGTCCACTTATAGTCAAATGAGACTATACGAAATATTGGGACTATTGAAACTTTATTTAATTTTTGTAATCTTACCTTTGCTCGGACATTTTCATATGAGACTGGCCTTACTAAAGAGAAGCATATTATGAAAACATCCTGAAATTAAAAATAAACTAATTTAGTAATGAGATATGTTTAGTTAAATGAGATTTTTTATCTTAGTCAACAATAATGGCTTCAAATATAAGAATTAATGCAGGTCAGTATGGCACGTAGCAGCATGAGTTAAGGTTTGCCTCTGTTTTTCTTTGTGTCACGATTCTCGCATACACTTCCGGTTATATGGACTGGCTTCCTCATGGTACAGCCTTCATTTATATTTAAAACATTCAATAGTAACAATGTGATTTACAGAAACGATGAATGAATGGAAGGAGTAACTCTTCTCCATGTCGGACATGTTCGTATCTTGTTTGCTGAGGTTTATTTTGCTTATTCATCTTTTGCTGACGTCATAAAATTTCGGAAAAACCTTCATTTTCATGGATTATTTGAGCATGTGCAAAATTACTAAAGCCAGTGTCAAAGCGTTCATGCGACAATAAAACTATAGCGCGAGGGAGACACCTTAACCCATTCACACCTGAGGATTTTTACGTTTTTGAGTGATTTTCTGCATACACAGGCCCCATAGGATTTCGTGACTTCATATTTGGAGTTACCATTGAAAGTGCTGCTGTTCTAAAACACTGAAGGCTCGAGTTTATTGGCATATTTTGGAAGTTGCGACCACAGGAGAATACAACAAGCGCGAAATTTCGGCGGTGGGTCGGAGTGGCTGTGGACTTAGTATAAATATGAAATGTGTGGGGAAAGAATGGAACGCTGTCAAAATTTTTGGCTTTTTCCCAGCATGCAGTGCGGTGGTGATGTTGAAAATCGAGGCAAGGTGAGTATGCACTAGTATAAGAAGCTGTAGTTAGGCCCGAGCAACGAATAAGAGCAAAAAAATTCACTGCTAAGCTAGGACTAGGACTGAATTTTGCTGTAAATGTTGACTTTTGGGTTTGCCACGATGATTTGAATAAAAAAAACTAAAGGCAAAAACGTGATTTTTGTTGTTTTTCTATGACGTTAAAAACGGTAATTTTTGTTATTGTCCAAATTCAAACGCTGATATTCTGCAAAAATCGCTGACTTTTTTGTGTTTATTGGGTATCTCAATTTGAAAGACTTTCTAGTCAATGCTCACAACTGCTAGTTAAGGCAATGTTCGCACGATTGAGAAAGTTACAATTTTTTAAAGCAGTGGAGTCTTGTACGGGCGGTTACGGGCGGTTCAGGTGTCAATGGGTTAATCAAAAAATCTATTTTTCTTACAGTTGATAGTTTTGGCTCTTAAACCAGTCAAACAAAAAACCCTTAAGACTAGGAACATGTCATCACTATTTAATTTGAAAACAGGCATATGCATCAAGATCTGGGGGGGAGGGTACTAGTTGCTGGCCAATATTTAGTGCAAAGGTGAAAGTTGCATGAAAGCCAACTTCAAGGGGTGGTGATTTTCAAAACTAGACATAAGAGGTGGAGTTAGAACAGCTGGTGACAGTCAGTAGTCGAGGGTCAGTTCATCTTGGGTGATCAAGTTTGATACTATTGCCTATCACGTGACCTGGCCAACCCCAAACCTGGGACCTAACCCTAAGTTAGGCCTGGCCCTGAGCCAAGTTACACCTTACCCTAGAAATTGTTCTAACCCTAGAATCTTAACACTAACCCTAGATTTGAACTATCCCTAACCCTAACTTTCGCCGGGGGTTGTCAAAAGCCCTGGTCACGTGACCTTTATTTTTCTTCCTTAACCCATTCACACCTGAGGATTTTTACGTTTTTGAGTGATTTTCTGCATACACACGCCCCATAGGATTTCGTGACTTCATATTTGGAGTTACCATTGAAAGTGCTGCTGTTCTAAAACACTGAAGGCTCGAGTTTACTGGAAACGTCATTGTGACGATCTCATTTTGCTTGGTTGATTTGCAATAAAGGGTCCAATATGAATTATCTACGATTTTTGGTAAGTTCACAGCCATTTTTCATCTTTAGTAGCTGCCTGGTGAGCATCATTAAGCTTGGAGGTAGTTCTGAGTCCACTTCTCAATGAAGCGAGTTAGGTGTTGTACTTCGTTTACGAATTTGGCTCGTTGCTCATTGAACTGGAAAAATGGCCGCCTGGAAACGAAGTGGCTTTGGGACTCGACTCTGGATGAATTTCTCGACCTACCGCGGCATATTTTGGAAGTTGCGACCACAGGAGAATACAACAAGCGCGAAATTTCGGCGGTGGGTCGGAGTGGCTGTGGACTTAGTATAAATATGAAATGTGTGGGGAAAGAATGGAACGCTGTCAAAATTTTTGGCTTTTTCCTAGCATGCAGTGCGGTGGTGATGTTGAAAATCGAGGCAAGGTGAGTATGCACTAGTATAAGAAGCTGTAGTTAGGCCCGAGCAACGAATAAGAGCAAAAAAATTCACTGCTAAGCTAGGACTAGGACTGAATTTTGCTGTAAATGTTGACTTTTGGGTTTGCCACGATGATTTGAATAAAAAAAACTAAAGGCAAAAACGTGATTTTTGTTGTTTTTCTATGACGTTAAAAACGGTAATTTTTGTTATTGTCCAAATTCAAACGCTGATATTCTGCAAAAATCGCTGACTTTTTTGTGTTTATTGGGTATCTCAATTTGAAAGACTTTCTAGTCAATGCTCACAACTGCTAGTTAAGGCAATGTTCGCACGATTGAGAAAGTTACAATTTTTTAAAGCAGTGGAGTCTTGTACGGGGGGTTACGGGCGGTTCAGGTGTCAATGGGTTAAATTCAATATTAAATGCCCTCTTTGTAGCAACATTCAGGTGAAAGAAAATGGAAATAAAAAACAGACTTACAGTCTGTGGATATGAAAGGGGTCGTAGTCGGTCATAGTCATCTTGTCCTGAAAAGTAAAGTTTCAATCAGTGTTGAGACAAACATCGTTTGAGCAATCAGGTAATGGCGAAAAAAATGCGCAGAAATTTTTTTTGTTTTATTTACAATACTTTTTTCATCATCCAGTTCGTAAAAACAGACCGCCATTTTGCTTTCAAAGCATGTGCTTTCACTTGCATAAATTAGTTTTCCATATAAGGAACGTAGTGCCCAGTCTTTCACAAAAGAAGAGAACTCTATTTTTTTGGCCGCTAAAGTGGCCACGAGTGTTGGCGGCCCTTTTAGAGGCCACGAGTGGTGAAAGGGTTAAAGTATAAATAAAATTATCATATATAATAAGGGTTTATTTTAACAGTTCCAGAGGGTGGCTCATCTCTGTTAAATTACTTATGCTAATATGCTTGATGTGTCGTTATTATTTAATATCACTAAACATACCCGCTGTATCCCACAATCCAAGGTTTATAGGCTTTCCATCGACCATCATATTTGCAGAATAGTTATCGAATCTGATGATATTTAGAGAAAGACAAAATTAGTTAAATATCAGTTGGGTTTCAAACATAAATGCTGCTGACAATAACATTACTTTGTATACCAATAACTCATTTATGACAGTATATTAATGTACATGTACATTTGTATCATTTAAGCGGTGCAGTGTCCATCAATTTCATGCTCTGGTGGAAAATCCCCATTTAATGCCCCGGAAAGGGAAACTGAAGGGAGGGTGGACACTGCTGCAATAAATATTTCACTGATTAATTCATGAAGGCTGGTATATAATTTATTACACATACGACGCAAGCATAAGCACTAGATTTACCCATGTCTAAACTGGTGTGACTCAAGCAAAAGTGCCTTGTGGTTGTGTTTGCATTATCCCGAAAGCACAAGAAAATGGAACAATTTTAATAAGCTGGCTTGTGCTTGTGCTTGTGCTTGTGTAGTGTTGCATGTTCAAACCGGGATAACACAGCATAACACAAGTGCAAGAAAAAGGAAACCATTTGTATTTGTTCCCCGGGTTGTTTCCCATGTTGGAATGAAACTGGGCACCAAATAGCACTCGTGCCAAAATTAAACACCACTGCGTCTGCAAATGTACCCTGGCTCATACTTACTTATCACGCATATTAACATCCTAGTGTTTAGAGTGGTTTTCAATTGGTTCTGCATTGCTATGCTTTGCAATTGGCTTGAAAATCTCTCGCCACTTTCTCAATCAATAAGAAGTAAATGTAAAGCCAATCGTGACTTGCTCACTCGCGTTTTCCTGCTCTTATAGCACTAGCTACATGTATTTGATTCGAGTTCTGTATGGTTGACTGCCTCTGTTGTGATTGGACGCAGTAATTAATACTTTGGTTTTAATTTTCACAACACTCAATTGAAAACCGTTGTATTCTCTATTTTCCAATCCCCATAATATACTTTGTTTGCCCCCCAAATTTTGCATAAACTATTGTTTTGAAATGCTCTTGGGAATATGCAGTCCTACTTTTTTCTTTTTTCTTTTTTTTTTTTGGGGGGGGGGGAGAGGTAAACAAACAATATAAATAGAGAATGGCCTCTATGGGGTGTCACGAAAACTAACAGTTGGTCCGGCAATAAATGTCTGATCTGTAAAAGTGAAATAGTACTAGAGTATTAAAACAACTGCTGAATAAACAGGCAATAGCTGTACTTACATCGTTGGAATATACTCTTCCGGATAGGCATTCGAAGTGTAGCTGATCAGCAAGCAAGTCTTGCCGACGGCACTAGTATAAACGAGAAAGAAAACCACTCCGTAAAAAGTTCACAAAGCGACAGAACGAACAAAAAGTAGAAAGATTGAGGAAAATATCAACTGAAAATTTCTAGGCTTTAGAAAGATCATTCAGCTTAATTAAGGAACTTGTTTTCTTACCCGTCTCCAACGACCACACATTTGATACCTTGCATGGCGGCGTAGAGCTCGCTCTTTGATGACGATAAAAGCGACTTCTTTATCGCTAAATGAAAGCTTGAAGAGATTGAGCTGAAAGCCCGCCATGGTTTCTTTATATTGCTGAGGTTCGAAACTGTTCACCGCTCTGCAAATATATGACCCCCAGCAAAGAGGCCAAAAATAGCCGCATGTCACAGCCTCGCTTGCGGAAAATAGCAACACTCGACATATAAAAGGCGTACTGCAGAAAACGTGTTCACACCTCGTCTACTCGTCTGACGTATAGAGGTTGGCTTACGTGGTGGTTTCCCGATGCGTGCGTTTTTCGAAAGTCCCGAAAACTTTTCGGACCCGAAAAGCTGTGTTACGTGCAGAATGTTTACCAACAAAAATTCGGTTTTTGTTGATTTTATAAGCTAAGCATTAAAATCTTACGTTTACTACATACAAAACTTTGATTTTGGGGCTAAAAACTTCAACGCCATTCCTGTCCCTTCATCAGTGACGAAAAATTAGCCTCGTAGCACCCAAACTGTGCTTGATCATGACTGTTCCACGACTTTTTCCTAATTATATACAATTTCAGCATTTTCCGCGTCAACAAAACGATTTTTCGCTTTGGTTTCATATTTTTCTCAATTGTCAATCGTAGCTTGTGCTAAACATTTTTTCGATGCTTTCACTTGCACTTTCCAGGTATAATCTCGTCCACATTTTCAAAACTGTCCTCCATGTTGGACGAAACAGAGAAAACATTGCTTGTTTTTCATCCTGCCACACGCAAAATGGCGGTCAACCCCCCTCTCCCCCAAAACAACAAAAGTGCCTTTATCTACCGAAAAGGATTCAATAGAATAGACACTGGTTTTTGGTTTTAGATGAATCATAATTACTTTTTAACAGAACGTGTAGCTTATCGGAAAAGAAAAACTTAATTAACGACAGAAAAACTTAATCAACGACATTTATATTTCAGCTAAGCTTATACTGCTTTTCCACAAATGAAAACAGTGATAACTGACTCAGTTTACGATTTTTCAATCAAGCCAAAATTTATTGCCCTAAAATACTTCGAATGGATGTGGCTTACCACTTATTATTAATTGTTAATATTAATTATTAATATTACCACTTATTATATAGAAGAATATAATAATAATTTGATTATTTTATATATTATTTTCTTCGATACTATTCTCTGTAGTTAGTTTGGAAGGGAAGACCGTTTCGTTTTTGCCATCGAATTTCCCGACATGCTTAGTGCAGGAAGTCCTTCCCGCATTGACCATATAATGTCCCGACATGCTTTGCGATTTCACGAACATAACACTTCGATTGAATGTCCCGACATGCCTGGCGACTTCACGAACATATTCACTTCGACGTCACGCACACATTCACTTCATCGGCTCCTGCTTTGATTGAATGTCCCGACATGGTTGGCGACTTCACGAACACATTCACTTCGACGTAATGCACACATTTCCATCGAACTCACGAACACGTTTTCACTTCGATACCATGTTGTGTATGTAGTTTGGGCGAAATAATAATAATAATAATAATAATAATAATAACTTTATTCAGGTGTCAAATGTACAAATAGCAGTAATAAAACCACCAAGTAAGGACACAACAAAATAATTTTAAAAAAAACTAATAAATCGCTAAATATTAATCTAAGAATAATTTACATATAAAATATGTACAGATTCTAAACCCACACTCACAAATTCAATCTATATATTAAATTAAAGCCTCCGTTTTGTTTTGCCATTGAATTTCCCGACATGCTTTGGGCAGGAACTCTGTTAAGCTATGGCCATCAATTGTCCCGACATGCTTGACGACTTCATGAACTCATTCACTTCGACGTAACGCACACATTTACTTCGATATCACGAACACGTTTTCACTTCGATTCCATGTTCTGTATTTAGTTTGGGCGGGAACCTCTGACGGGACGGAAAATTGTCGGAGATCTTCAGAAAACCTTCAATGGTAAAATGTTACAAAGGCATGGGCAAAAATATTTATGCAATGCTTTATGGACGTAAAAGAACCACTGAGGACGTAACAAACCCTGGCTGTGACCACCCTCAGTGTTACTTGTTCATGGGTGGGGTGGGTCTGATTGATTGTGAAGCGCATTTGAATATGTATATAGAATTTGCGCTATTCAAATGCATATTATATTATTATTATTATTATTTTTCTTACGCTAAACAATCTAAAGTAAAGTATTCTTGACTTGATATTTCTTAGCATACACACGAGCCTTTTCAGTGGCGAGTGTTTCGAGAAAGGTTGTCGGAAAAAAGCGTAAAAGTACACGCGACAATCCCGAAATCTATTGTGGTTAATCATCCACGCTATGTGAAAACTGTTTTATCCATGTGGCCCGCCATCTAAAATCATCAATGTACGGACGAGGCATCGCGGGTTAAAAGCTTATTTTTAGCTAGACGTGAAGACAAGTCAAAGTTGAAACTGAAGATCAGATAAACTACGGAAAAATTTCTATCGATTAGTTATTCAACTGAATTGAAAACAGACTCTAATCCTGGATTCGTGTTAATCGGTTACCAAATACCCGGACAAAATACAGAAGGCATGCACCTCTTCGGAACCTCTAATTTCATTGGACCTAGATATCACGCAACTGAGTTGTTTTCAGGACTAGTATGGCGCCTCGCAAAATAAGGCTACATGTAGCTTATAATGCAACACTGCTTAAATTCTCCTTCATTTAGAAAGGAAAACGTTTTTCTTGGACAAATAGATCATCATTAGAGAGGTGTCTGCCTTGAGAGGGTTAACTGTGTCCAACCGTTTTAAATGTTTCAATTTTTCTGCCGTTATGGAGCTTAACCTGTTTTGTTTTAAATTATTTTCTAGCACGCTCCGGTCTTCGCATTGTCTTACATTATTTTAATTAGTGAAAATATTTAAAACACACTTCAATGTGAATATTTCTTACTGAATATGATTGTTATTCATGAGTTTCGCTGTAGTGAATTAATGAAATGATTCAACTTTTCATTCACCCATGCGCAAATCATACCAAGACGATGTTTGAATTTTCTTAACGGTTTGCTGCTCTGTCGAAACTCGTCATTGATCGCTTAAATTTAGACTATCAAAGCAAAGCCGTTCGCCAGGATTTTGTGGCAAGTGGGAAGAAAGAAATATGTCAGGCATACAATGAGGATTAAGTGCGAGAATTGTACAATCGATACACAGTCAACATTTGCGAATGGACCTCATCATGTCAGCGTCTCTCTAACAAGGATAATGGTTCCGTTCATAATTACTTGCGTTGAGACTGCTTGTGATAAAAACGGTGTATAAGGTAAGTAATAACTAATTTAATAAGTAGAACCATCGATAGCCCGAGCTAAAGTAGCCTGGACAACAGGCATTTTTCTTCTCTCCATTGCGTGGCTCGCACTCCGCGCTCGTTTCTCGCGCTCGTTTCAGCTTGCGCTTCGCGCTAGCGCATCACAGAAGCGCCTATATTGTGCAGGCTAGGGCTAAAATAAACCGTTACAATTCTCGACATTTTGAGTATGAATCAAGACCAAATTTATTTCTCTTCACCGACATACAAGTAAAACTTATCTGTCGTTCATTACGCCAGACACTTTTATAGAAGTAAAAGTACTTTTGATAACGAAGCTGCGTTGAAACGTACTTTATTTTTATTTCAAACTTGCTCTCCTCAGTTGATAATATGTAACTACAAACAAAGTCAAGTGGTAGGAAAGTTGTGAAGAATTGCTACTCTATTTAGAAATAAATCAAAAGTCCGAATTTAAAGATGATGACTCATTTCCGATTATTACCTT
The DNA here is from genome assembly GCA_024195265.1 of Dendrophyllia cribrosa. Classification (NCBI taxonomy): domain Eukaryota; kingdom Metazoa; phylum Cnidaria; class Anthozoa; order Scleractinia; family Dendrophylliidae; genus Dendrophyllia; species Dendrophyllia cribrosa. Next base: position 38,221,365 of record JAJLRJ010000009.1, read on the forward strand.
TTCATTTGTATAGTTTTAATTTGCTGATCGAATCTATCTGTCATTTAGACCGGGCACTTTTACAGAAGTAGAAGTACTTTTTGATAATGAAGCTGCGTTAAAACGTGCTCCCTCATATCAAACACAAGGAGAGTGTTTAATCAGGATATCCAAACACCAAAAAGTGGGTTGAAAAACGAGGCGCAGCGAAGTTTTATAGCTCACTTCGAGGTGTTTGGATATCCGTGATGAAACAGTCTTTTGAGTGTTTGATATAGCTTCTCAAACTGATCATTAAATGTAGAGAAAACGAAGGGAAAAAATCGCCAAAATCTATGCAAATTGTATCCTTCAAGGTAGTGATTTCCTGAATTATTATTTTAAAATGAGATTTAGAACTGACTGTCTTCAGTGAATCATTTACCTTGGTCAATATCAAAACCATTGTAGTGTCTTGGTATAAAAATATTATTCATGAATTGGAAATAACGGGTTCGTTATTATTGCGTTAATTTCCCTTTTCTTGTTCCAATTTTGCAGATAACAAACCGAGAATTTCTAAGGAACGAAGAATCAGTATCAGTCTAAGTCTGACAGAAAAAGCAGGAGATTTGCAATGTAAGTACTTATGACAAATCTTCTCTTTTTCCTGCTAGAGAATATTTCGGAAAACAATCTTTAGTAAAAACCTTGGTGTAAGATATAACTAACTGAAGGTCTCTTTTGAATCAATTTGATTAAATGTCTTTCCTTTTTTCTACTAGAGGTATAAAGATAACATACTATCGCAAATCCAGTACTCAGCAGTACTAGTCTGGAAGATGCAAAGAACATGAAATAATTTTATGTTCCAAACACAAAGTAAGAGGTACGTAAAACTCTGATATTTTAATAAAATTCCAAAAAGACAAATAGACAAATCAATCAAATAGACATCAATCTTGCCAGTTACCTTGCACTCAGGATCTGTTTTATTTGTCTATTAGGCATAGTCAAGCAAAAACAGAAATATCATCAACACGCGCGAGGCAATTGTTTCGCGCGTGTCCCCTGTCTCGTTTATTGCTCGGCCATCCTATCACTAGTGATTTCTACTAAGGCTAAGCTTAGCAAGCCTCTTTATATCGTCCAGGATAGAACATCTCATATACACAGGCGTGCGTTTCTTAAACGTCCTAAAAACCTTTTTGAACCGAAATGCTAAGTTTTGTACAGAATGGTTTTTAATGGTTTCAAGCGGAGTTTATAATAGTTCTAGGGGTCGAAATTTATTTGGGAGCTTTCAGAAACCCATATCAAATGTAGTGACATTACAAGAGAAATCTAAAAGCACTTTTTTCTTCTTTCGATTGAACATAAAATCGAATTAGAAAATTGAAACAAAAGGTAAGAAAATAACCTTAAGTGGCGGAAAAACTAATATCAATCCTTTAATTTACAGGGATGCCGAGTTAAAGGTCTCGATTCAAGATACTGTACGTCCAACGCGATTTGCAAGGCAAGATATAATTCTATTCATATCATGTAGTGCAAATTAACACAAAAGTCATTCATTAAATCAGTTACCACCGGGATTCAAACTCGGGTCATATTGACAGGTGGCGACCTCAGCTACCTTGTTTGTTTTGCCGTTGGATTCAACTGTTATAGTAACTAAAGAAATCGAGCACAGAATTATCGATAAAACAAAATCAATAACGGAAAGATGGCCAATAGCTGCAAATGTGGTGACCCCAAACTAGGTGGAGGGTTTCGTGCGTTCCACTTGGTGCTTGTCTCACTTTCTCGTCCCGTAGGTATGGAGTACAGCTTGGAGTGTTCTGCGACGTCAGCTGCCCCGCGAGGTGAAACCGGTGACATTCTAGCGGCATTGCACACGGGTACAGTTATCGCAGATCAACGCAGTTGACTGGACGGCTCAATCCAGAGCTAACCGATACTATACTGTACTGTGATCGCCTAGGATGACAGGTAGTTTCATCCGGGTCACACCGGATTTAGTTCACCGGCAATCAAGTACTACCGCCGAACGGACGGTCTGTATTCAAGCGGGGGTCACAATTTTGTTTCAATTTTCTGTATCGCCGAAAATCCCAAAATATAACAGTTGGAAATCAGATTGCAATTTCAGAGAAAGACTTGTTGCTGAGTTTAATAATAATGGTGTAGTAACTTAGCTTGAAAAAGTCATATTTATAAACTACGCATGAGCAAATGGATGAATGAATCAAAGCGATCCTGGAAATATCGATGGCCGGGCCCTGGAAGTTGTAAAACACAGAATTAGTAAATTCTGCCTTGCACGGGATTCGAACCCGTAAAGTTTGCCATATGTTGCAAACTAAACCGAGTTCAAGCAATTTATCTTCGACGATTGCTAGTGGTATTATTAAATTGTCTTTTGTGGAACATCACAAGCTGAGGAGATGATGGCTTTTCAATATTTACTTGAGAAAAACTGACATCTGATCATTATAATCCAGTAGTGACTTGCTGTGTTTTAAGTTTTCAGAGCAACATTTATCTTCTGCACCTAACGATCATCCGTCCGAAGCCAGGATGAATACGGGGACATCTTCTAGCAGGTCGCACGTTAATCGTCACAGTTGAATGGAGGGTAGCTCAACCCAGAGCCAACCGATAGTATGCCGGGCTGTTATGAAGGCAGGCTTTTTATCGGGTCACTGGCGAACTCTATTATGGCTGCCACTACCGCCAGGGGCAGTGTGTACTGAGGTGAGGGTCATACAATTTCTTTTTAATTTTTTGAATCAAAAATGCAAAATAATAGTAGATTGAAATTTTTTATTGCTCTGTAATAATAATAATATATAACAATTTTACATTAAAAAGTGAACTACGGATGAAAGGATAAATGAGTTCGTTAAAATGAACATGGAAACCTTGGTGCAATACAAACGGCACCGCGGCAGAACGTTTGCGCATGCGTAAACTTCAAGCACTTCCGGTCCGTTAAACTACCAGTCAACATCGATGCGAACAGCATAAAACAACACTTCTGCATGAACCAACAGACCTAGATTTTCTAGATGCAATGATGAAAGGACCAAAACCGAAGAAAATTATGGTACGTACACGATCGGTTCTTGCATGAATACATTTCGAGATGGAGTGAAGACTTGTTTTTAGTGAAAAAATGCGATGCAAAAATTATTTGTTTATATTTCGTTGTTGGTGCAAACACCAAACCCCTTGGTGCAAACGTTTGAAACTTGAACGATGAAAAAACTTTTCAACGAAACAAACTTTTTCTCTACCTTTGTTTTATAACTCTTACTTTTTGTTTTCAAACTTCGCGGTACGGGAGTTTTATGTTGTTTATGTTGTAGTTCATTTTTTATTTCAGGTAATTTTTGTTTTTCCTTTGTTTCAAATTCATCAGCATATATTACCATACCCAAAAACAATGGAAAAATAAAAATTACCTGAGATAAAAAAATTAACTACAACATTTACATGGGATTACAGTATGTCACCGGAAATGCGTTATTCACCGGATGCTCAGTTTTCTACTCATGCGCAGTGCGTTCTGCCGCGGTGCCAATACAAACAGTTATCAGTAAAGCGCTCAGTTGTAAGGAATTCGAGCCTATGCAGTTCAGTTTGCCACGTTATAACATGATATAAGTGTTCTGCCGTTATTGCAAGAGCTCTATCACTAATCTATTGCCTACGGAACTAGGTCAATTGCAGGAGTTGCAATTATTGGTGTCTATTTTGGGCATCAGGGATAAGAACTGGATATATAAAAGACAAATTATCACAACTTACATTAGGAGAACTGCCATCCGTTCATAACTTGTACTGACTGATTGGGTTTTAAGTTTGCAGATTAACAATATTTATCATCAGACGGAGGCAGAAACATTCAGTGGAATGACAATAAAACTGAACATGAGTTGGAAGTTCTCTCAACACGTATGGCAGGTTACAGTCATACAATGACAGTTCAATCGGTATGTTTAAGTTATGCTTCACATAAGAACTATAGTAAACTTCATTGTTCTGCGGCATTGGCTCTTTCCCACATAGAATATCTTTGATTTCAAGAATAGAGGAGGGGCTGATGGTTCATAATTATATTTCATTATAAAAATACATAAAATCCGTTTGCGTCAAATATAGTTTAGGAAATTTTCGTGCTTAACCAATCAGAATAGCAGAAGACAATAGCTACTATTTTTGCTTCTTTGATGAAGTTCCCCAAATGCAATATCTTTTAAAAATTGCATGTTGTGCAATTGGGTCTCAAAATACTTGAAACCTTAATAATCACTAGTTGTAACAATGAAAATAGTTGACATTCCACCATGCATTGCCGTTCAGCGCTATCCTTCTTATGCGGATCATTACTTAATATCTTCAATATGACGTATTTTGGATTGCCAGGCCAATCATCACCAGCAGGTGATTTTCATGACAAAGCTGTTAACCAATATCTTCTTTGCGGAGATAGGAAAACTTCTCGGAGCTAGATGAGAACTACTAATAATAATAATTTAACAAACAAACTTCAGTACACGCCTATCCAAAGAAGTCCGGATTGGAAACTGTGGGAATAAATGGTGTGTGTGTCTGTGTGTCTGGCTGGGATTTGGAAGGGGGTGTTGGATTGGAGATGGAAGGGACAGGTTTGGGTTATACGAGTGTACTCACTGCCAATAAATGACAATAAAGTTTCCCACTTTCACGTCATTAGAGTTTTATCAGTCATTGCTTGCTCTAGCGGTTTTAATAGTTTGTTTTTTCAGGTACTTCTTCAAACTGAACCAAATTTGTTACAAAAATACGAAAATAACCTTTGTTCTGAGGGAAAATGGATTGTTTGCTAAAGAAAACAGCACAAATTAATATAAGCATCCCTCGAAAAGTGGTATACGTAAAATATGGGGACTATGTTTCTAACAGTTATCTATATTTTGGGCGGGCCATATTGTAGCATCACCAATGCTGTGTCATACAGCATTCCTTTTGTTCAGCAACAAGGTCTTTGGAAACGAATATGCTTATTAGTTATGATCAGGAGGCGAGGATAATGGTAGTTAAAGAGCTCAAAGAACAGAGGCCGAGTCTAGTGAAATCCGTCATCCGTCTACTGATTTTGCATCTTTTCTATTTTCAGGGCGTTTCCTTGGTCATGAAGTCACCATGAAGTTGTTTAGCTGGATTTCAAATGAGTGAAAAGTGATCGACATACGTAGTCTTTCAACCGGGTTCAATCCATTTGGAAGAATCAAAGACAGACAAAGCTGCCGTTTATGAAATCAGAACACGAAAAATTGTATTATCTGACAATTGATATAATTATAAAATGTGTGGAAAAGCCGAGAGGAAGAAGAATTTTCACATCGGTAGCATAAGAGTGATTGCAAGTAATGTATATCTATGAAGAGTTTTTTGCTTCGAAGGGGAAACAATTTTCGTTTTAAAATTAATATTGTAGAAAAAGAAAAACTTCGATTTAGCTGTTGCTCTCTTCTCGGTTTTCAAATTTCAGCTCACGAGTGAGAACTAGAGTTTACTATGTACAGTATGATATTTTCTACAGGTCTTTGTTTCAAGTAACCATATTTTCTTCTACATATTTTCTTACAAGGTGTAATTCACATGGCTCGGTTTTTTGAAAGCTGATTGATACTAATCTAAGCCAAGGTTTTGTTTCTACTGAATTCTATACCTTCTACTTGCGAATGAAATTAGCCACAACGAAATATGAACGTAATCCAGACAGAAATCCTCATTGAAAACATAACACTGAATTAAACAAAATAAAACTAACTGAACGCTGAATAAAAATAATTTCTCAATCTAAAATTAAAGAAATAAATGACTACTTTACATGCAATATAGTTGTTATATCAATGCGCAGTAAACATCGACTTTAAACTCAGTTTTGAAGCATGTCGATGTGGATTTCTGTTATTTTTTTTCCTTACTTTCATACCATCCTATAATTGGTAATTTGAGAAAGAGAGACAGACGCAAACCTCGGATGAACACGCGCTATGATTAGTTTCCGAAATACCGAGCCAAGAACATTATTGTTCAGAAAAAAAAACAACAATACAATTGAACTGACCAGTTTCTCGACATTTTCCCATATCATTTTGTAACATTTTAATACAATTGAATAAAATATTTTCATCGACTTTGGCTTGTGTAGCAGTTATTTTTCGAGGCAATAAGGCCTGGAATGCGTCGTAGGGGACTGACACACAATTTCAATATTTTGGAAAAATTAATTATATGTTTAAAACTGGTCGCATATACAGCATCTTGTTCCTCTCGCCTGCCTTTCTTGCTCTCTAAAATGACTGCTACCAGGCCCCATTAGCCTTCTCTTATTTTGTTTTAGACTCGCTGGGAGCGAGTAGAAAGGAAATTATTATTGTTTTAGGCTGAGCCTTAAAACAATTATTAAGCTATGATACACGCGGGTTCAACATTTGTTGATCAGCGCGTAGATGTTGCGACTGCTGTTTAACAAATGTTGAATAGTTTAATTATCATGCCGAGTTGAATGTTGAAATAGGCCATTCAATATGTTGAACGTTGTGGAAAAAATAATGCCAGGCTCTATTCTGTTCAACTGACAAGTTGCAACTTGTTGAACGTGGTCAGTCAATCGCTTTAAAATGTTGAATGTGTTTAATTTCTACTCATTCAACAAGTTGCAACATCTTTCAGCATTTGTTGATCAAAAAATGCTGAAAGATGTTGAACCATGCATCATTTACACTCATATCAACTTACTGCCCTGTCATTAACTCTCAATTGCGCTCTCGTCCATCATCTTATACAGGATCATTCACTCTCGTGTGCACTTAATTATCAACTCCAGTAAACCAACAACGTTAAGCGCTCTTATCTATAGCAACATTCGTGCGTGTTAATCAACTTTCCTCTCTTGAAAACCTTAATTATCCGAGTACCCTCTAATCAGCATTAAATTACGCTATCGCAAACCCTAGCAAGCTCTTGTCAACTCTCATGACGTTGCATTCGCTCTTGTTACCTCTCATTCAACATTCGCTCTCGTCAAGCTCTGTACTCTTATTACTTCACAAGTGCTCCTATGCGCTCTTATGACATCTCGTGCGCTTTCATCCATCCGTCTTTGTCTTTATCGCTATTGTTAACCTTCGTAAGTTGTCTTCTACATTTGGTGAAGATTCGTTCGCTTCTTTCCTCGTCATGCGCTTTCTTAAACCCTTTTTAGCTGTTTTTGAATATCGGGCGTTCTCGTCAACATTCGTTCGGTCTCATTATTTATCATTCGCTTTTTGTTAAACCTCGCACGATGATGTGGACTATCAAGCTTTCTTTCCGCTGTCTCTCATTTCTGCACTTGAGTTTTACGCAGTCGTTAGTTATCATGCACTGTCATTATTTCTTATTCCCTCTCGGCAATTGTCATATTCTGTCGTTAACTCTCATCCCCTCTCGTGAATTTTCTTATGATTTTGTCAACTCTTACGGGTTCTCAGCAATTTTCTTATGCTTTTGTCATCTCTTACGCGATTTCGTAAACATTCGTACGCCGTCCTCCACTTAAAGACTTGTCAGTCAACCTTCGTTCGCTGTTGTCAACTATAATTCACACTCGTCATTTTTTATTCGCTCTCGTCAACTCTCATGCACCTTCGGACACTGTCGTCAACTATGATTCGCTCTCGTTTCTCATTGCTTTCATCAACCTTCGGACACTGTCGTCAACTATTAGGCGCTCTCGTCTCCCATTCGCTGTCATCAATATTCGGAAACTGTCGTCAACTATCACGCGCTTTCGTTCTCATAAACCTTCTTACACTGTCGTTAACTATCGTGCGTTTTCGTCATTTCTTATTCGCTCTCGTCACTTCTTTTACAATGTCGTCAACTGTAATGCGCTTTCACCATCACTCACTGATTTGCTCTCATCAACCTTCGGATACTGTCGTCAACTATCATGGGCTCTCGTAATTTCTAATTCGCTCTCGTTAACTTTGGTACGATCCTAGGCCGGCTCTCGTCAATCCATTACTCTTTTGTCGATCCTCGTGCACTCTAGATCTAGTCATCTCTTGTCCCGGGTCTCTTGTACGCTCTCGTCGACTATTTTCCACTCTCGTCAACCCCAGTGCGCTTTCATCAAGTATTATGCACTCTCGCCAACCCTCATACGCCGTCCTTTAAATTCGCATGCGCTCTTTTTATCGCGCACTTCACGGTTGTCTCTTCAAGTTCTCGTAATTTACCATGCCTTTCAAACGCTCTCATCAATCGTATGCGCTCGGCTTCAACCGTAGTATGTCTTCATCAACTCACGTACCCTCTCACCAATCCTTGTGCGCTGTCTTCAATTTACATACACGTTTTTTCGTGCACTCATCTGCGCTCTCGTTGATACGCACGCACTATTAGAAACTCCTATGTGCTCTTGCAACTTCGTACGCCAACTCGACTCTCGGCGGCTTTTGCCAGTCAGTTCATACGTTTTCAGAAGTAATCATGCGCTCCCATCATTCAAATATGCCCACTCATCAACCTTCGTACGTTCTCATCGACTCTTCCGCGCTCTCGTCGGCCCTCGTAGGCTCTTGTAAACTCTCATGCCCTCCTGTCTACCTTGGTAAGCTGTCGTAGACTTTCTAGCCTTCTCGTCAAACTTCATTCGTCAGCCTATTGCACTGCCCATAAATCTCGCACGCTCGCATCAACTACCGCGCGTCCTTGTGAACTCCTGTATACTCGAATCAATTACCACTTCCGTTGTCGACCTTCGTGCGCTCTTATCATCTCACATCACTGATAAAACCACCTTTTTATGGCGTCGTCAACTCCATTGCAGGATCATTCGTGCGCTATTAATTATCAACTCTTTCTCAGTATACCAACAACGTTAAGCGCTCCCAAGTATAGCAACATTCGTGTGGTATCACAAACTTTCATACGCGCTGATTAACTTTTCGTTCTAGTTAATTTTTATGTCCTCGTATCAACTCTGCTAACCTCACGTCAATTCTCACGCAGCATCATTCGCTCTCGTTAATCACTGTACTTTCATTACCTTCCAAGTGTTTCAATCCATATCGGTGTCTTACTCGTCAACTCTAGTGTGATGTCGTAAACGCTCATACAGCTATATTCTTGCGCTCCATAACCTCCGATGAACGTCGATCAACTTTCATGCGCTCTTATCCAATCACGTGCGCTTTCATCCGTCTCAGTTTTTCGCTCTTGATAACCCTCATAAACAGTCGTCAACGCCAATACATTATTTTCATGCGGTCGTCAGTTATAATAACTATGCATCAGTTAATTCCAGCAGTGTCCCCCGGGACAACCCCAGGGCATTAGTATTTTGGGAAAAAAATCGGCAAATGCCTCATGACATTAAACCTTGTAAAAGAAAGAACGAAATACATTTAGCCGACGCCAAGCGCGGGAAAATGCGTGCGAGTAATTCATGATGGTTCATGGTTTTGGTTTTACTTCTGATTGGTTGAGAAATTCGCGCGAGACTTTTTTTAGCCAATCATAAAGCGTAGCAATGCAAAACCAAAGCGCAAGGGTTACCTGGGGTTGGGGTATCCGTGACAGTATTACGAAAGTTTTAGCGGTTATGAATTTAGTTCGCCAAAGTTGCAGTTATAGGAATGAGTTTTGATTGACGCTGAGAGTTGCAAATGTCGCACACCGATTGCAACTGGACATAAACAGGACATTAGCATCACCCCTTAAACTCCCGAGAGTGCCAAAAATCAAATTAAACAAAAATCCCAAATTTCATTTTGTAAAATATTAAAAAAACAATTGGTACAATGCAAACGTTCTGCTGAAGAGGTTTTATGGAGTTTAAGCGACAACGACGGCAACGCCAAGGAAGGCTATATTTCTTGCAATGACAGATTCCTATTTTCAACAAGAGGTTATGGAACATGGAACATAATTTATTTCACAGCCACAGCTGAAACAACAACCGTCGCGCACAGCACGAGCCTTGCCACTGTACAGAAAACAAGGCAACGTTACAAATACTGTCTACCCCTCCTTAGGATTATAATTGTCCACGAGACACGTGACCAGCCTGAGCCAGGGTCTCTCTCTCTCTCGCTCCAGGGGAGGGAAGAAGAGAGACCCTGGGAACGAGGTTGCTGTGGCTACTGTTCCTCTGTGCCCAAAGTTCCTCTGTGGCTACTGTTCCTCTCTGCCCACCGTTACTTTGTGCCCAAAGTTCCTCTGTGCTCGATTTATGTTGTTTCAGTCACCATTTTGGTTACGTCAGTCCTCCAACATGGCCGCCGGTAATTTTGTGATGTCATCCGCACACACACACACTATTATTGCGCATCAATCAGTGGTTGCTTCCTCCTAAACAAGCATGGTGACCTACGGTATTTTATGTTTGCAAAATTGTACTTGGTTAAAAACACCCTCTTTGGGTTGAGTTTAAAAGAATTTCTTCGTCTGGAAATAAAGTTATCGCTAAAAACGCGTACACACGCATTACTCGTGACCATAACATAATGAAGCTTGAGATCATGCACGTAAGGAGCGTTTTGAGTCAGTGTCATTTGAAGTTGCTTGCCTTTACAGTAAACCATATATCAGTTAGATCGTTCCTTATGATCGAAGCATTTTTTCTTATTACAGTTTTCCAAGCATTTCATTTTAGCTATGCTCCAAGCTACCGCGTAAACTGACGTGAAACGCGCGTAATAGGCAGTAGTACACGGACCCGGGCCTCCTCTGTTCGTAAAATAAGAAGTGGCGCGAATATTTTTGCGGATAGATGTTCAGCAGATTTATCTAATGATTGTACGTGTTAATTTGGTAAAATGTAATTCGGAACTACGCCCATAATATGAGATCCTGACAGCTTTTAGGGATGCGATTCTTTTCTATCCGCGTTTGAGCGATCTCTAGCCTGGACGCAGACGTTTCCTACTCTTTATTTTCCGCATGAAGCGAAGGAAATAGGAACGCCTACAGACAGGCTCAGCAATTAAGTATATATATGTATGTATACATTGAAATTCACACATTAAGCTTTTTAATATTATTGTTGTATATAGCTTTTTTACTATCATGTATTATTACAGATAGGATTTATTTCATTATTTAACATACAAGTTGTAAATATCTATTTTGATTTAGTGTTTTTTTAGAATATTATTGTAAAGCATAAATTACTATTATTATTATTATTATTATTTTATAATGTGATAACTACTAGTAAAAAAAGTATTTAAAATAGGACAACAACAATCTTGTAAAAAATATTATTGTTAAGATGTCTTCTGGATTGCTTGAGTTTGGATCAGCATAAATTATTCTCTTTTGTTGACTTCCTTAAAAAGTTCTCAAAAACTAAGATACAATAATAATTACTATGTGTTCTAAAAGCCCACAAACACAAAGGGACGGACCATTATTTTTTTAAAGGGGGGGAGGGGGGGTCTTGGAAAATTTTAAAATAAATTGTTTGCAGAGGTTACAAACACTGAAATAAATGGTATGCAAATTACTTATTACTGGTTATAGAAAGCAAGAAAACCTCCTTAGTTGTCTTTATAATAGCAGGCATTTTCTATCAGGCTTTCTGGGCTTTTTCATCTGAAGGCATAGACTTGCTCGCACCGCTTCATCAAAAACTGTTCTCACTCCTGTTTGTGTAAGAGCTGAACATTCAAGGTATTTCTTTGCGCTTATTTCTTTGGCCATCTTCAAGCCATCCGTGTACAGTACGGGTTCTGCCTTCTCCTCTTTTAGTCTCTCAATCGTTTCCTTGTCATCTCGTAAATCGAGTTTGGTCCCAACTAAGATGATTGGCGTGTTTGGACAATGGTGGCTAACTTCAGGGTACCACTAAACAAAAACATCTAACTGTCAAACTGAGGTGGACTTGCTATTTACAGGGGAAGGATGTGGTCGAGAGAATCAGATATTAATCCAGTGGTCTTAACATTGAATCCCAGAGCAAACACATCAAATTGTACAATATGTAAGATTATAATACAGGATACAATTACGAGGTATATATAATTGAAGGGCTTAATCGAAAACTAAGGTAAGTGACTAAGGGCCTCTTCATATGAGCCCGGTTGACCGGGCTGGCCCGGTTTCCGAGATCTCGCCTTACCTTTTAATCCTTTGTAAAATTTTTGATGTGTTCATATGTGAGGGCAGGCTGGCTCGGTAAACCGAGATCTCGGTTTTTCCAACCGGGATCTCTGTAAGCGGGATGGAATATTTTGCCATATGAACACTTCATCCCAGTTACCGGGACGAATTCTTCGCAACAGCGCATGCGTTGCATGGTCGATGACGTAACAGCGCGGTTGGTAAACATGGCGGGAAGTGAGGAATGTTCTTCTCTCTCGAATCCTAGGAAGTTCCGTTGGCAAACAGAGATGGTCAGCCAATTGATCGACTGTTAACTTAACTACAAGTCTAAAATGGCGTACAGAAGCCTTGATTTCGACGCGGACAAGCAAATTCAATACCAGGAATTGCGAGTGGAGATGGCGAAGCTTCATATCGACGAAGAGTTCATGTTCGGGCCTGTGGTTGCTTGCCATTTACCGGATGATTATGACACACTTTCAGAAGAAGAGAAAGCTAAAGCAAAGAGACAGAGACTTTGGCTTTTTCTCATCTCGGAAACCGGGCTGAATTTTCTCATATGAACCCAAGGCGAAATCCGTCCCGGTACGCGGGCCAGCCCGGTCAACCGGGCTCATATGAAGAGGCCCTAAGGATGTGTTCCTTTGGGATGATCTGGATCCGGATCACTGATCCAAGATCACTCGGATCATGAAGCATCAAAGGAACCGATGAACCCACTCTGGAGAAGGATTCATTGGTTCCTTTGATGCAGTATGATCCGAGTGATCTTGGATCAGTGATCCGGATCCAGATCATCCCAAAGGAACGCACCCTAAATTAGGAGAAAATAAACATTGCTCCAAATTAGCCGTTTTTGGCATACGAACTTGTTTTCATGTCGTAAGCATTGTCGAATTTGCTCTAACTTTAAGGAATTTGACAAATTTTACCTGAAAATAAAGAAGAGTTCTGGCCCTCTAGTGCTTTGGCTGCACATTTCGACCGTAGTTCCTTCCAAAACTGCATGAAATGAAGCTACAAGTTCTTTATTTGACGCCATCATAACGCAGATTGGCCGTGAGAATGTGCGACCGCAATTCTCCTGACCAGTGCCAACAACCTGAACAAAAATACTGTTATTTACGCACGCCTGGCTCGCATATCTATCGTACGCTCACTACGGTAACACATCGTCGTCTGTAGCGTGTGTATAAGCCAACATGTTTAAGGCCCGTTCGGTGATTGAAAGACATCATTATGTCCGGAAATCCTTAATTCTCTAGCACCTCTCAAAGAAACGAGTCGTGTTTTTCGTCCGTGTACCTTGTGTCTTAAGTGCCATTTAGCGCTCGAGGTGAAAAATGGGCCTTGGTGGACAAGACGAGCCGACGGGAAAGTGCTATTGGTGGAGGTTTGGTGACGTGAAAAAACAAATGTAAATCAGTTGAATGAAAAGCGTTCGATGATTCCGTGTGGATTGAGAGTGCCGATTTGAAAGATGAATTTTTGTTCTAAGTTTTTACGGCTTTCTGTGTTGCCCTGGTGTAAGGAAAGGCCGCAGATCGTCATGTGTTGTTTGGAATGGTTGAATAGATTGAAATGTCGCGCGACTGGTTTGGATGCGTCTTTATCATTTTTTTCAACGTCTTGAAGGTTTTCACGAAAACGGTCGCCCAGTCTCCTCCCTGTTTCGCCAATGTATATCTTTTTGCATAAAGTACATGTTATGCAGTAGATAACATTTACGGAGGTGCATGTGAAACGATCAGTGATTTTAATAGTAATTGGTAAATCCGTAATGATGGTTATGATTTTAATGGTAATTTTTCAGTTACAAGTGCACTGAAATCTGACGATGAACCTAGAACTTTTAAATGCGCGCGCACACGATGTAACACGTGTCCTTTCATTCACAACGCGGACAAAATAACAGGACCCAAACGATCTATTAAAATCACTGATCGTTTCACAGCGATTTAAAAGCAGCGAAACAAACAACTTGCGGTTTTGCGAGTGAAACGAACAAATTGAGCTCTTTAATTAAAGACAGTGAAACCAACAACTTGCGAAGTTTTCGAGTGAAACGAACAACTTAAGTTCTTTAAAGGTAGTGAAACCAACAACTTGTGCTTTTTCCGTGTTTTTCCTAACCCTAACCCTAACCCAAAACTTAACCCTAACCCTGACCAACTTGCGCATTTAAACAGTTTAACAGCAGTTAAACCAACAACTTGCGCTTTTATCAAGTGAAACGAACAACTTGAGAAGTTAAAAAGCAGCGAAAACAGTAATCCCAAGAGGAATCAAGTACACAAAGTGCTGCAGTGTTTGTTTGAGTTTTATTAGCGGACCGCATTTTTTGGACCGTTTTTCCCAGAAAATGAAACGCAAAACCAGCAAAAAACAGACAGAGCAATGTTTACGAGATGAAAACAAGTCCGTATGCCAAAAAGCGGCTAATTTGGAGCAATGTTTATTTTTTCCAATTTAGTCACTTACTTTCGTTTTCGACCAAGCCCTTCAATTATATTTAATTGCCAAGCCTCAACATAACTACCAACTACAGGAAACAATGCAATCAAGGTTTTAGCCATCCAGCATTAAAGAGGCCCACGATTTGAAAAACATCAACAAAACGAAATTACACTTTGATGTCCACTAATAGTCAAAGACTATCAGAAACACTATTAAAACTGTACCTTCATTTAATCTTACCTTTGTTCTCACATTTTCATATGAGGCTGGCCTTTCTAAAGAGAAGCATATTATTAAAACATCCTGAAATGAAAATAAAAATAATTTAGTTACATGTATGAGATATGTTTAGTAATTAATGAGATTAAGATTTCATTAATGTAATTAATGAAAATAAAAATAATTTAGTTACATGTATGAGATATGTTTAGTAATTAATGAGATTGTTTTATCTTAATAAACAATGGCTTCAAATATGCGAGTATACGGCATAAGAAAAACTTGAAAATTTCCTTTGCACTTCCAACCTTTCAGTCAGGTTATGTGGTCCTTACATCTGTAAATAAAATGAAATCGCTAAGTGCAAAATTCAAATGAAAGAGAAGAGAATGGTTATCTCTTGTAATCCAATATAATGCCCCCTTAAATTGTAGCAACATTTATGTTAAAGAAAAGGAAAAAAACCAGACTTACAGTCTGTGGATATGCAAGGGGTCGTAGTCGGTCACACTCCTCTTGTCCTGAGTAGTAAAGAATTTCAATCAGTGTTGAGACAAACTTTGAGGAGTCAGGTATCGTTAAAAGATGGCAACTCGTGAATCTTGGTGATTTGAATCAATTAGTTACAGAAACTAGAGAAAATAGCTGCTGACCTGGAATAGCTAGAAGAGTATTTTCTTAGAGAGAGAACACAACTTTGAACAAAATTTGATCTATCTGATCTTTAGACATTCATGGAGTATGATTAGGCATTCAGTTGACTGTTATTGCATGACTTCATGCACCATAAACAAAGCAAAGACAGCATAAAGGATTATGAAATATGTATTAAGACATGTGTTGGCAGACTTTGCTTCACACACAATATTTTCTTTACACAAAAATAACAATAGCTAGTCATAGCTTAATTCTTATAAGTCTAACATAAGAGTCTAGTCATCCAATGCTGACCTGGAGATTCAAAGTAACTGAAATCTCCATAACGTTACAAAATATGATGGGTTTTTAACACTATTCAGCCTGGGGGGGGCACAAAGTGCCTGTGCTAACTTTCAACATTCATAACTTCTTTAATATGACTGTATTCAAACGCCATCAAACTTTGTTACTTTCCCTAAACTTTATCTGGCAACAATTTCATATGGCAATTTATTGATCACCTGACTTGGTGTTTCCATATTTGCATATTTGTACCTTTGAATCAAGAAAAACATTGTTTATTGGTATAACTTTTATATTTTTACATCATTTAGCGTTTATTTATTGGTTTTGATTAATTTTGAGTCAATTTGGATGGTTTTTGGCAGATCCAAGATGGCGGCCATATAACAAATTACCTAATAACTACGTCATATGACGTCATCGTTCCATTGTATGGACCACAAAGGAGACAGTTTTGGACGTACTATGTACCCTCTAGGTTTCATTGTCATAGCCTTAATGTTCTTGAAGTGTGCCCCCCACCCCAGGCTGAATAGGGTTAAGTTATATAATAATGATAATATTACAGTGCTGCTACTGTTACCGGGGCCACCTAGACAAAGTTAACCAATCACAAAGCAGAACGGGAACAATAGATTCCAACATTTGCGACTTGAATAATGAAATGTCGAGTACAGAACAACAAGATTTTAACTTTAAAATGTTGGAATCTATTGTTCCCGTTCTGCTATGTGATTGGTTAACTTTGTCGAGGTGGCCCCGGTAACAGTAGCTAGCACTGTAAATGGTTTATTTTAACAGTTCCACACATTAACTCTTCTCTGTGAAATTACTTAACGCTAATAAAATAAATATGCTTGTGTAGTTATTATTTATTAAACATACCCGCTGTGTCCCACAATGCAAGGTGTATAGGTTTTCCATCGACCATCATATCTGCAGAAAAGTCATCGATTCTGATGACATTAGAGAACGACGAAATTATTTAGATAAGTCAGGCATCAATCGATCGTTGTTGACAATAAAATCACTTTATGTACACACAACTCATTAAATGTACATTACTGTATCATTTCAGCAGCGCCCATCAAAATCATGCTCTGGGATATACAATCATGCTCTGGGATATACTCAATCAATCAATCAATCAATCAATCAATACTGGAGGTGGGCAAATGCTCCAGGGAGGGGAGGGTGGACACTGCTGGACTTGACTTGTTTATTATTTACACACATATATATGACGCAAGCATATAAAGAACTAGAAACATAGCTCTAAACAAGCATTCAGCCAGTTAAGGGTGTCCAGGCATCCTGTGGACATCCGTTTTTGAAGAAATTCATGAAATTGCACCTAATCCTTTAAAAAAATTTTAATGGGAAAAATCTTCAGGATAATTGAATTGTACGTGTGCACGAGCGTTTGTCTCGTAAAAGTAACACAAACACTGATGAGGGGGTTATCTCCGAAACGTCTCACTGTCTTTGTCAGTTCTTTTTCGACACTCAGTCTTAACTAAATTTCAACAATATCTTCAGGATGCTCACTTTTCAATTTCTGGCAAAAACCCTGGCTCTAAACTGGTGTAATTCAAGCAAAAGTGCCTTGTGCTTGTGTTTGCATTCACTGCATAAAACAAGTGCAAGAAACAGGAAACTATTCATTCCCCATGTTGGGATGAGACTGTGTGCCAAATAGCAGTCACACCAAACATTTTAGGCACTGTGCCTGCATATGGCACCTTATGCTTATGCTTTGCTTATCACATGTTAGCATCCTTGTGTTTTAGAATGGTATTCAATTGAGTGGCAAAAGTAATTTTGCAACTGCTGTGGTTTTGCATGGCAGCACTGGCTAAAAAAAACGCACCCAACTTTCCCAACCAATCAGAAATAAATCCAAGGCCAATCGTGACTTGCTCGCATGCGTTTTCCTGTGCTTGGTGCCGGCTATGTGCATTTGCTTCAAGTTCTGATTGGTTGATTGACATTTAAAAATTAGTGCTGCGGGCAGTACAGCATTTTTACTGACCCCTGTTAACTAATAACTGTGATAATGAATGAGTTTCTGGTAAAAAGGGACTCTGGAATAGGTCTAGGATAGGATAGGGTTTTTTGATGTTTAGTCTAGAATAGGGTTGCAAAATGCAGCTAAAATGGTCTAGTATAGGTTAAGGGGTCTCAGAGTCCCAGCGGCACACCCCCACCTAAAAATTTCCAGAGTACCCCCCTCCCCCCACCAGGGCTCAATGGCATATTTTGTGAGCTTATGCATATAAACATTTACCATATGATCTTAAAGTGTATATGACAGTGATTTTTTTATTTGCTTAATCGAATCTACATGATGTTCTGATAAGAAAATGGAAAAAAAAATTCAATATTGATTTTTCTTCTCTGCGTTGTAGCCGTCTAAAAACGTGACACTTCACTTCCGGTGTGTTACAAAACCGCGCAAGAAGAAAGACTGGAAATAGTCCGCTGTGACGTCAATACAAGAATGCCGGTGTCGAGGTTTCTCAGTTCCGCAAACTTTTTGATGCACCCTGAGGAAGAAACATGGTTCTATTAAGGTGTTGTCTATGGTTATAGCAACACGCACCAAAAAACGGAGGAACTGAGAAATCGCGACACTGGCATTCTTGTATTGACGTCACAGCGGACTATTTCCAGTCTTTCTTCTTGTGCGGTTTTGTGACACACCGGAAGTGAAATTTCACGTTTTTAGACGGCCAAAACGCGGAGAAGGAAAATCGATATCGAAAAATGTTTTTCCATTTTCTTATCAGAATATCATGTAGATTCGATCAGGCAAATAAAAAATCACTGTCCTATACACTTTAACAGTAAGCTTACATCTGGCAATAAAATTAAATTACTATCTGTAAAATAAAGTAGTAGTAGAATAAAATAGTACAGTATAATAGAATAGTACAGTAGAATCTCAATTTCTCGAACCTCCAAGGGAAACGAAAATTGGTTCGAGAAATCGAAGTGGCACCAAATTACACTTAATTGTTGAGGTATTGTTTTGTCACAACTGAACATTCAATTGCGCAATAGCAACATTGTATTTCCAGTAACAAATGACGGATTTGTCGCTTGCTAGACTGCTAGCTGTCCCTTTTCAGTCAATCGAGCGGGCGAGCTAATCACGAAAACAAGTTTGGTGAGACTTGAGCCCCCTCGGTTCGCATTACTTTTCGCTCGCTCGCCGCTCGGTTGATCGCCGATCGCGTATTTGCTCGTCCGCTCGTCTATCCAGAGAGGGACTGCTAGCAGTATAGTCGCTTGCTAACTGTAAAATTAACAAAAAAATAGAAAATACAACTCTTCCGGAAGTGTTTATTTGCTTCAAGGCGTGCATGTAACAATTAATATGATCGGCAAATAAATTTTCAGAGGTTTGAGTTATCGAGGGTCAGTTTAAGAGTTTTTTCTTAGCGGAGCCCAAAAGGGGTTAGAGTTTGCGGGAGTTTGGTAAAATTGCAGTGTTCGAGTGAAGCAAATCCAGGGCGTTTCCCCTGGATTTGCTTCCAGGGGAAACGAAGTTTGGTTCGAGTTTTTGAGACGTTCCTTTCGAGAAATCGGTTTACTGCTGAATGTAAGCTTACTTACAACGTTGGAATATACTCTCCCGGAAAGGTATTCGAAGTGTAGGTGATCAGCAAGCAAGTCTTGCCGACAGCACTACGAGAAGTAAAAAAAAATCAATAAAAGGTTCACAAAGCGACATGACGAGCAAACAGTAGAAAGCTTGAAGAAAATATCAACAACAACAATTCAACAGAAAATTTTTAAAGATCATGCATTCACAAGCTTAACTCTTATAGCTTGTTATTACCCGTCTCCAACGACCACACATTTGATACATGTAGGGGCTTGCATTGCGGTGTAGAACTCGTTCTTTGGTGAAGAGGAAAGCGACTTCAGCTGGTAAAACTTTCTCACTAAACGAAAGCTTTGAGAGATTGAGCTCAAAGCCCGCCATGGTTGCTTAAAATCAATGACCCCCAGCGAAGAGGCCAAAAATAGTCGTCATGTCATTCAGCACCTAAAACGCGCGTACTTCAGAAAACGTGTTCTAGCAGTTTGGACCTCGTCTCAGAGACCTCGCCTGTATACAGTAGATAGTCTCCCACGGAGCCGTTTATATTTGTGCGACGAGACAAATAACTGCTGCATTGGAGACTATACAGTAGAGGGCTTGTTGGCTTTCTACAGTGTCGTAGTTTTCAAGTTTTGATATCGATATGGCTTCTCCAGTATGGGTGCGTTCCTTTGGTCACAATCCAAATTCGTTTTTTAATCCCAAAATGGATTTTTTGTTCGTTTGGACAAATCCTAAAAGGATTTCAAATCCAATCAATCCATTCTGAGAAAGGATTCGATGGGTTAGCCCAATAAATTTATACAAAGGAACAAATTGGGACATGTCTCTGTGAGTTTCGATCTGTTCATTTTTTTATTTGCAATAGTCACACGTGGTCCTGGTCTAGTTACCCTTTTTTTTATTTTCGCGAGAAAACCTCTGGTACCACAAGGTATGGATTGGTTTTGTGTTTTCGGAGAAATGAGTGATTCCTTCCGCTGATTTTGACAATTTCAATACAAATATGCCACATTTTCTCCTACATGCTGTTAAAAATACGTCGGTCTTAACAGTTAGAACCTAAAACAAAAGAATTCTCGAATCTCAGGAATATTGCCGTTTTTGCAGTTTCATGCAGAGATAACCAAAATCGTCGTGAAAACCATTAAAAAGTAAACTCGATTTTTGCTGTCTCGTGAGAACAGAAAACAAACGGAGAGTCAACCTGAGGAGTCAAAAGGTTGTAGCCAGGCACCCTCTTCTTGTTAAATTTATCTTCTAATGATTGTACCTGCAACTTATTTTACCACAAAATTAATAATTAGGGACGACGCCCATAATATGAGAACCTGATAGGGATTCTTTTCTATCCGCGTTTGAGCGATCTCTAGAATTTTTCTTGCCTGCGTGCTGGCCTCTCCTCAGTTTCCTAATTTCGCGTGAAGCAAAGGAAATGGGAACGCCTGCAAAGCGATCTCGTCCTAAACATGCTTTGCGGCACCTTCCTTTTTCCCTGAAGTTGGATCACGATGACACAAGTAGGCATTGGACTTTGTAAAAACCTGATTAAAGGGGGACGGGTCTGCGTTTTGAAAAAACGCCGGATTGGGTTTCAACTTTTTTTACTTGTTTTCTACTCTCCGATCCAGCGTGGTTTTGCAACAACAAAGGAACGCATCCTTCAACTAAAAACCAGGTGAGTGTTTCACAAATTGCCTTGAATCATATTTGTACTGGCTCACTTTGGGCTTCAATAAAGGGGAAGGGAAGGGGCTTATCAGGGACGGGGGTGGGGGGAGGGGGCTTATCAGGGACGGGGGTAGGGGAGGTCTTATTAGAGACGGAGGTGGAGGGGAGGGGCTTATTAGAGACAGGGTTGGGGGAATATATTTTAAAACGAAAACTTGATGAAAATTTATATAAAATTTCGCTTAGCTTATTTCACGTTATATCGCCAAATTCCAACAAATATACAGCTTAGTTCGATAAAAGGATTCTATAGAGCAAACTGAAAAGCAGTAGTTTGGAGATAAAGTGCAGGATTGCAAGGATTGAAGTGGATTACAGTTCATGAAATTTGATTTCTTAACCGCCTGTCAATAAATCAAACTTGCCATTCTTGTGAAATTTTGACTTTTCTAGCCGTTATTTTGTCTGTTTAATTTTAATTTCTTTGCTTCTATCCCTTTTGGCGATGGTTTCTTCCAATTTCAAGATAATAAAGTAAGCTTAAAGCAAGCTCCTAGCCATAATCATGAAAACACGATATTTCAGCCAGAACAGGGTGCCTTTAATGAAAATTTATATTAATAGATTTTTCCTTCATACCGCGCTAGTTAAAAAGAAGGAAAATGGGGCCCGTATCACCGAATTAAAACTAGAATATGAGTAATACCCTAATATGGGAACCCAATACTTGGACTTTTATACACATTTAAAAGAGCAAGTGTCCCCAAGACTGGCTGAAACATATTTTCATTGGTTTATACTACCACTAACAATGTTTATTTGGCCATATTAATTTAAAAAATACAATGGATTTACAACAGGTGTAAAACTATAATATAAAATATAGCAATATGTGATAAAATACAAAATTATATTAAAAAGCCCAATTATTAAAAGAGAGATAAAAATATCAAGGAACAACTATAAAAATATAAAAGGGCAACTTAATACTATAAAATATTCACTGTTATCAGAATAAAGTACGTTTTGTGCCACTGTGTGCCTAAGACTAGTGGTAGTGGCCCCTTCTAGCCCTAAATTTGTAGCAGTTGGTTGTAGGCTGTGGGATTAACTTGTTATAGGGTTTGTTAACATCATTTAATATTCCTTCAAATTTCCAAACACTAAACATAAACGACTTTCGGGTCGTGTAGGGTCCGACGGCTATACCATGCTGATGAGTCCTAATAAGGACGAAACAGCTGTCCATGGCTGCCACTGCCAGGAGATATGGCTGTGCGCATGCGTAAGGTACTGGCCAGACCGCGGGGATGGTGTTTGAGTGTGTCACTTGTTTTTTTCCGTCATGTTTTATAGTATAAAAAGTTTCATTAATTATTTACATGTAATTATCCTGTAATTGGCTCCTGTAATTTGTCATTATTTTTCTCAACAGATCCTGCCACAGATGCACAAAAAGTTGGGGCGAGACGATCACCGATTTTTGCGCGGCAATTTTCTGCTCGCCAGTAGCTGCCAGTGTTTTCTCGTTTCTCGCTCGCGATGGAATAAGCTGGGAAATGGGGAACTGCTCCTAGTTTAATTGTTAGGTTGCTTATGGGAAGGAGCTAGAAAATTATCAATTAAGACCAGTGACTTTTTCTGAAGAAATTATTTAATAATATATAAAAGTCACCAACTGATTAATTGCATGCCAGAAATCCTCAAAAAGAAAATCTAGTTTGCCGTTCCTTAGTTGTCTTTATAATAACAGGCATTTTCTACCAGGCTTTCTGGGCATTTTTATTTGAGGGCAATTTAAACCTGCTAGCACTACTTCATCAAAAACTGTTTTCACTCCCTTTTGTGTAAGGGCCGAACATTCGAGGTATTTCTCTGCACCTATTTCTTTAGCCATCTTCAAGCCATCCGTGTACGGTACAGGTCCAACATTCCTATCTTTCAGTTCATCAATCGTTTCCTTGTCTTCTCGTAAATCGAGTTTGGTCCCAACTAAGATGATTGGTGTGCTTGGACAATGGTGGCGAACTTCAGGGTACCACTAAACAAAAACATGTAAGACCTCCTGTTAAGCGAGCACAAAAACTGTCAAACTGAGGTGGACTTGCTTTATAGGGGAAGAGTGTGGTCACTTACGAGTGATCAATCCAGTAGTCTAAACATTGAATCCCAGAGCAAGCCCATTAAATTATAATACAATATGTAAGCTTACTGAATATAAACCAACTACAGGAAACTGAACACAATCAAGGTTTTAGCCAGTAGGATTATGGAGGCCCAGTTTTTGAAAAACATCAACAAATTTAAAATTACTCTTTTATGCCCACTTATAGTCAAAGGAGACTATACAAAGTATTGGCATGCTATTGAAACTGTACCTAATATAATTCATTTACGTCTTACCTTTACTCGGACATTTTCATAGGAGGCTAGGCTCACTAAAGAGAAGCATATTATGAAAACATCCTGAAATTAAAATTAAACTGTTATGAGATAAGTTTAGTAAATGAGATTTTTTTATTCTAGTAATCAATGGCTTCATTCCATGCTAATATGACCAGGGCTCAAGACTAATGGTAGCCAACTTGCCAAAGTCTGTAAAAATTCAGTTTTGTCTAATGGATTTTTGCTTTCACCAGCCGTTTGTGCTAGTGAAAATTGTGAAGCTAGCGCCAGATGGAACCAAACTAAAAATTGTGTTCTCGATACGTTGGTACGTTGATAACTTAGTTAGAATTTCCCTGTACACGTCCTCCTTTTTGTCATTATAAACACATGCAAAATTAGTGTTAAAAGCCAGCGTCTTAAATAGGGAGCCACCTAACATCCAATATAATGCACCCTGTAGCAACATTCATGTGAACGAAAATGGAAATATAAAACAGACTTACAGTCTGTGGATATGCAAGGGGTCGTAGTCTGCCGTAGTCATCTTTTCCTGAGGAGTAAAGAGTTTCAATCAGTGTTGAGACAAACGTTGTTTGAGCAGTCTGGTATCATAAAAGCCCGAGGGAAGGACTCCTATATTAAAGTGACGGGGTTGCTCGTCTGAAATTTTTGAAAAACACCCTAAAAGGTACCAGAATCTTGTTTGAAAGGTGTGACTGAAAAATATTTTTACCCCTAAAGGCTGGTTTTCACTGGCGACGGAGGCGGAGTCGGAGTCGTAGTCGGAGTAGAAGAGTCCTTCCGACCAAGTGAAAATTGAAAATCGGAGTCATTAGCTCGACGGAATCGGAGTCGGAAGAATCAGAACGGTTCCATTTTCTTTCGATTCCGCCGGTTTGATTTTCACTAGATCGTAACGCTCTGCGCTTCTCAGATTACGACTCCGGCCTTAATTTGACAATATGCCATAGACATATTCATCTATCCCAATAACCAAAAATTAAAATCCCCACTTACAACTGCCGAACGCACTACCCTAATCTCCGATTACTCCTAGTTTAGGTTGCGATAGTATTTTTCACGTTGATAGTCAATTATTCATTAAGCGTTGTTTACCACTAGTCGTATTAATAAATGTAATTGTATGTTTAAAGATATCTATTGTTTTGTATTTTTTTTAGTTGCTGTAGTCCCTGATGAAGAGATAGTAATCTCGAAACGTCGCACGACTGTTATTCTTTTTTGGTGCTATTTTTGTGATATTTGACATCCCTGTTTTTACCATATTAGTACAAAGCACTACACAGTTACCCTTTTATTCTATTTTACTGTAAGTACATGTCGCGAAAGACAATGGCATTCCGTGCGATGCCTCGCTACTCCATGACTGGCATCACAAAGTGTCCTGGACGGGTGCAGCTACTCCATGACTGGCATCACAAATTGTCCTGGGCGGGTGCACGTTACTCCATGACTGGCATCACAAAGTGTCCTGGACGGGTGCATGCTACTCCATGACTGGCATCACAAAGTGTCCTGGGCGGGTGCACGCTACTCCATGACTTGCATCACAAAATGTCCTGGGCGGGTGCACGCTACTCCATGACTGGCATCACAAAGTGTCCTGGGGGTGGTACGGTACTCCATGACTTGCATCACAGCGACATATCCGGGACCTTCTAACGGTCCAGAGCGCTAAATTTGAAAAGCTTCCGTCTGACAAAAAAGCCAAATTACAAAGAAAATGGGGGAAATGGCGAAACAAGGAGCGTTTACCATTTGTATGGAAAAACCGGTTATTCCGGTGGAAAAACAAATGGAACGGTTCATCCCAACGGAAATTTTCCGGGGAAAAGGTAATACCTTTCAAGGTATTTCCTTTTTCTCGCTTTCACCGGAACGAACGGAATTTTCTGTACCATTTGTTCGCATCACTAGTTCGAAGATGGCGGATCACTTTGAAGAACGAAATTTACTCCGAGTTTGTTCGTGTGAAAATTGCCACTTTTCTTCGGCTATATTGACAGATTTCCTACAGCATGACTGCGAAATTACAGGTGGATGGACATTTTTGACTGTCGTAGTTGTTTTTCTTTAACTTTTACGAATCGTGCTTGCTGCATACTTGTTATGGGATAACGATTCGCATAATTGAAGTTGTACGTAGCAAAGAATCAGAGCTGTAATTCTAGAGTTAACGTGAGCGAACTAAAAAAGTAAATAAATAAATGAATGTTATAGACCCTATTCATAAATGGTGGCCGCTTTATTATTCTTTTATGTTCATGCTAATCAGCCCAACTAGCCTCGTTAGCATGTGCAAAGCATAAAAGCGTACAATCGCGATTTAGGGTAAGTTTATAAAAGTATTTTTCTGTTAATTTTTCCCGCCACCATTTTGTTTTTCACTCCCAGTGCCTCTCGGCATTCGGTAAAATACAAATGGTACAGATCATTCCTGTTCCGTTTCCTTCAGTAAGAAAGGTCTAGTTCCATTTGTCGGAAAATTCTAACCGGAAATTCCATTCAAATGGTAAGCGCTCAAGGTGTATGTTTTACTCCATAACAAAAAACTAAGTACTTTGGCGGTTGGGTTTACCCTGGCTTTTGACAGTTTCTTGGTGTTGCGATCACCAAACGACGTAAAACAGAAGATTCAAAAGTAAGTAAACCATACCCACACCATAACACAAAAGCTAACCAACAATAGTTTCCGCAACACAAGGAAACACCCTGGCTTTTTCAGAAGAGGTGTTAAGGAATCATTTAAGACCCTTTTTATTTGCCTGTGATTTGGACAACTACTATCGAATCGCGTTCTAATATTCGTTTTTTTCGCTGATTTCAGTATGGAAAAAACACCGCATTGATATTCAGGATGGTCTTTCTCTTCAAGAAAGGACTTGCTAACTAAGGTTCACCCTGGAAATGTTAGCCTCGTGTCTAAACAAAAGATTGACGAAGTTTGCATTTAATACGATGCGTGGAAATAGTATCAAAGCGCAATTTTCTAGAAGGTGTTCCATAAACTAAAAATAGCGCTCCAAAATGTCTTCTTACGAACTCCCACGAGACCGGCAAACGGATTCAAATTTGAATAATTATCTCAACACAAACAATGTTCCCTTAGTCGTGAGAGGCGGGCGCTTGCTTTTTGCTCGTTCAAGTTAGGATTTCAAAAGAAGCCATCATTTATTTCACATTTGTCATTGTCCGACAAATAGAAAGGCCTGTATTATTTTTTTAAAACCTCAGTTAATGTACTCTAGGTCTGAACTACGTTAACCGATCGAGTAAAAGAGCGCGTCTAGATCTGGACTGCAAAACGCTTTGTAAAGAACACTAGTAAAAAGCGTAACGAACAAGCGAGTGACCCGCGCGTCGCGCTCGCTATTTGGCAACGCTTTTAACTGAAAACCATGTTCTGCGGAAAATGTTTTTGCCATCGTACTCTGACCATTGCGAATCTAACGAGTCA
Source organism: Dendrophyllia cribrosa (assembly GCA_024195265.1). Taxonomy (NCBI): domain Eukaryota; kingdom Metazoa; phylum Cnidaria; class Anthozoa; order Scleractinia; family Dendrophylliidae; genus Dendrophyllia; species Dendrophyllia cribrosa. The sequence continues at coordinate 38,248,238 of JAJLRJ010000009.1, forward strand.
AAATGAAAATCTTGCCGCACATGAATTTGTTGATAAAACGCTCTGTAAAGAGCGAGAAGAACAGGACATCACGTCTTTTATAGACATTCAACGCACTTAAAATAAATTTAAAACGATCTAAACACTTAAAGTTCTGCGGAAAATGTTTTTGCCATTGTACTCTGACCATTGCGAATCTAACGAGTCAAAATGAAAATCTTGCCGCACATGAATTTGTTGACGAAGCGCTCTGTAAAGAGCGAGAAGAATAAGACATCACGTCTTTTATAGACATTCGACGCACTTAAAATAACTTTAAAACGATCTAAACACTGTTAAAACACGCTAGTTTGACAAAAGTTAGGATTTCAAAGAGAAGCCATCATTTATTTCACATTTTTTCATTGTCGGGCAAATAGAAAGGCCTATATTATTTTTTAAAACCTCAGTTAATATACTCTAGGTCTGAACTACGTTAACCGATCGAGTAAAAGAGCGCGTCTAGATCTGGACTGCAAAACGCTTTGTAAAGAGCACGAGAAGCAAAGCACAACGTACAAGCGAGTGACCCGCGCATCGCGCTCGCTATTTAGCAAAGCTTTTAACTGTAAACCATGTTCTGCGGAAAATGTTTTTGTCATCGCGCTTTAACCATTGCGAATCTAAAGATTTAAAAAAAAACTTGCCGCACACGAATTTGTTGACAAAATGTTTTGAAAAGAGCGCGGCCCGCCTTTAATTACAGCACGATTGTTAACTTTATCACACCTTGGGATTTACCTCACGCATCAAACCGTGTAATTGACAGCAGTTGAATCTGCCAAGAGACTAGAGACTAGAGTATTCCCAAAGCTTATTCTGTTGAACAAATGCAACCGACTGGTTCTGTATATGCAAATATTTATGCTGCGCATCAAGAAACTGGGCACTGTAAGTACATGTCGCGAAAGTCAATGGCATTCCGGGCGATGCTGACTCCGTCGTTAGTGAAAACCAGCCTTTTTAAGAGATACCAATTTTAAACAAGACAACATATTCTGTTATAATTTTTTGGCTCAATACCCTAAAAGGTGCCGCGATAATTCTAACCAGGGTCATTTTAGATTTCAGTACCCTAAGCGGTACATATCTACAAATTTTGACCCCTCAAAGTTATGACGAGCACTCCTGTCATTTTCATATCAGAGTACCCCCCCCCCATGGGATTAAAAGATGGCAACTGGCCATGGTAAATCTTGGAGTTTATGGCTTGAATAAAAGTTACGGACACTTAAGAGGAAATAGCTGCTCCTGGCTGGACTACGGAAGAGTATTTTCTGGAGAAAAAACACAACTTTGAACAAATTTTGAACTATCCAATCTCAAAAGACATTCATGTATAGCCCATTAAGGCAAACAGTTCAGTGTCTGGCATGTTGCTAGATGTCATGCACCATAAACATAGCAAAGACAATACAAAGAATAATGAGCCTGTTAAGTCTCATGTTGGCAGACTTATACCTCATTCACACCAACGGTTAAACATGTTTAAATGTTGTTTAGTTTAACTACGTTTTTGGCCTGTATCTTGAACCATAGTTAATAGAACAAACTGGTTATGAAGCTCAACAAATTTCGAAAAGAGTGTACAAAGCTGCTTTGTTTTATGTTGAACGAACCGTGACCCTGCACATTGTTTTGTTTAACGTGTGAGCTCAAATGTTTCTACTGGTCAGTTGCTCATATGCATTTCAATACCTTTTGTGTTTTGTGCAGGGTCAAGGCAAACGAACAAAAGAAATGGAGAACAAAAACATATAACAAAGGACTGACTGAGTTTCATAACCAGTTTGTTCTATTAACTATGCTTGAACGTTTTTAAATGTATATGACTCATACTACCTGGAATCGTAACAAAAGTCAATAAAGTTGCTTTTAGTAAAGATTTCACTCCAAATATTACGGCACGTTTGGGGGTATTTTTCTAAACCTGTTTTAAACTAAACAACATTTAAACATGTTTACGCGTTGGTGTGAATGGGGTATTAGCTTCACACACAAACTTTTGTTTACACAAAACTTACAATGGCTAGTCATAGCTTGTTGTAAGTCTTAAGTAAGTCTTATAGATGGTTTTCACTCACGTGACCTTCAGTCCTGTGGGACTCAAATGACAAAGGCCATGGCGGCCATGTTGGAGCACATAACAAAAGAAGTTCATTAAAATTCTTTTGTAGGTGTGCTCCAACATGGCCGCCATGACGTAACGTGCAAACCACCTATTGTAAGTCTTAAGTAAGTCTAGTCGCCAATCTCCGCTGACTTTAATAGAGATTTCAAGATGACAGATGTCTATTTCAAACGCTAATAATAATGATTTATTTCAACAGTTCCAGAGAGTGGCTCATCTCTGTTCAACTACTTATGATTGTATGCGTGTGTCATTATAATACTAAACATACCCATTGTGTTAAACAATCCAAGTTTTACAGGCTTTCCATCGACTAAAATATCTACACAATAGTTATCGAATCTGATGATATTAGAGAAAGATGAAATTAATATTTAGATAAGTCAGGCTTCAAACATTGTTGCTGACAATAAAACTTCCGGTACTTTGTGTACCAACAACTCATTTATAAACAATTTTTGGATGAGGTTTTTGTGATATCCTGAAGAATCAAGGTCAAGATAAGTGTTATCCAATCTTTTTGTGTTTTTCGAGTCTTTATTATCCAGCAATTTCCCAATTTCTTGCTCGGTTGAAAAAGCGAATCCACGAGCAATGTTTTTACTTGGCTCAGTGTGCAAAGCTGCTACTCACCACCTGTGCTCTTGACATTGCTCTTGGAAATCATGCATTGCGCGCACACCCTACAGAAGGGTGAGCTGATTTCCAGAATTAACTATAGGCTGTTAGCCAATGAGAAGACGGATAGAGACTACAATGAATAATAATGTATATTAATCTACATGTACCATTTCAGTAGTAATTGATGTCCATCAACATCATGCTTTGCTGGAAAATCCCCATTTAATGCCGTGGAAAGAGGAAGGGAGGGTAGACACTGCTGCAATTGACTAATTAATTCATTAAGGCCGGTTTATAATTATACATACAACGCCAACCTCTTGTTGCCAGGGACGACGCAAGCGTAAGCACTAGAAACCTACGTCAGAACCGGATGCGACTCAAGCAAGAGTGCCTTGTGCTTGTCAGCTGCTTGTTTTTGCATTATCCCGAAAGCGCAAGAAAATGGACTGGAATTATTTTCATATGCTAGCTTGTGCTTTTGTCATTGTGTTCCATGTTTAAACCGGGATAACACGAGTATTAAAATAACTGCTGAATGAACCGGTAACACTGTACTTACACTTTTGGAATGTACTCCCTTGGAAAGGCATTTGTAGCGCAGCTGATCAGCAAGCAAGTCTTGCCGACGGCACTAGTATAAACGAGAAAGAAAACGGCTCCGTAAAAAGTCCACAAAGCGAAAGAATGAACAAAAAGTAGAAAGCTTGAGGAAAATATCAACTGAACATTTCTAAAGATCATTCAACTATAGCAAAACACCGCATTTATATAAGCTTATTACCCGTCTCCAACGACCACACATTTGCAATTGATAGCTTCTGCTTGCATTGCGGTGTATAGAGCTCTTTGATGAAGATAAAAGCGACTTCGGCGACTTCAGCTGGGAAAACGTTTTCACTAACGAAAGCTCAAAAAAGATTGAGCTGAAAGCCCGCCATGGTTTCTTTTATATTGCTGTGGTTCACCGCTCTCCAAATATATGACCCCCAGCGAAGAGGCCAATGTCACTGCCACGCTTGGCGTACTTCAGGAAACGTGTTTTACACCTCGTCTGACGTACAGTAGAGGGCTTGTTCAGGCTTTCTATAGTATGTCAAAGTATTCATGTTTTGATGCTGCCCGGCACTGATGATCATGGTCCTAACACCGTGCATACGCTCGAAATCGTTGTTTCATTTCATGCTCGATATTCGTGCACAAGCACGCATGCAAATCAGAAAGGCACGATTGTATATTCACACTTGACACAGTTTGTGTACACTTTAGGCCACAGGCTGCCCAAGCTCACTATCAGATAACCGGGACGTGACCCTTGCTTTGTGAGCAGTAGTTTTCTTAAAAGCGAAATTGCGTTAAATCGCCCCGAGGAGCAGGCAAACAACAAAGAATACAACAAAGCAACATGCAGGGTAAGTCAATTTTATTCCCAAAACATTCGAATTTTTAAGTTTTGGGACAAAATCGTTGCGTTCCCATACAAACCTTAATAAATCGAATCTTTGTTATCCAATACCGCACATAGGCAAGGATCACGTCCCGGTTATCTGATAGTGAGCTTGGGCTACCTGTGTTTAGGCACGATTAACGGATTACACTGCTCAGACAACGTTTTATGTTTTCTACCATTTTTTCTATTGAATACTTTTAAGTATTTAAAAAAAAGAAAAAGGAAAAAGAAAACATTCGAAAACACTGTTTAGGCACACTCAGGCACAGTTTAGGCACGTTGAAGGCACAGTTAAGGAAATTTTCTGTGTTTTTCCAAGGAACCAAGTTTTATAACTTCCTTCAGTCTCTTGACAGCGAAATCGCTAACGCCAATTCAATTTGTTCTTTTAAAAAAAAAATTATTACAAACTATGAATAATATTTTATTTTCTACCTGAGCTTACTATTTTTACTTATTTAGCGACTCAACGCCATGTTACAAACTAGTTTAATTTATTAACTAGAAGTAATCACAGATTAAAGTGCGTCTCCTTAGGTACCTCGTTGTGACATGGCATTCGCGTTTCAGGCATGTTTCTGGTTCTGTGACGTTTCAAGATGGTGCAGATTTGGTATCGACACTTTTCTCGATTTGTTCCGCCTAGCCGACAAGATTAGAAAGCGTCTCCTTCGTCGACACAATTATTTGTAAAGTCAACTTAGTTAATTGGGGAGGCCGAAACACGTATAAGCTTTGTAGCTTTGTAGTTTCTTTACGGTCTCCCCGCCACATTTTCTTTGTAAATTATTTAAATTATTCAATTGTATTCTTCTTTGTTATTACTTGTGGGGAAAAAATGGAAAATAAAATAAATAAAATTAATAAAATAAAATAAAATAAACGATTTATGCACAGGGAACGATCCATTCGAGCAAATTTCCGGAAATTCCGGTACAAAATCAAATGGAACGGAAATTCGGAAACTTTGGTCAACCTCTCGAGGTTGTCCTGTTTTCCGCAAATTTGGAATTTCCGGATGTTCCATTTGGCTTTTATTTTCTACTCGGTGCGACACTTCAGCCGTGGTTGTTGCCTCGTAAAAAGCCACAAGATGGAGACGCCAGGAGATTTTTATTACCGTTGTGTCTATTTTTTCACGTTTGACGGTTTAGAATGCTTTCTTCGACATGTTTCTTGTCGTTGAGGATTCAGGAAATATCGTTCCTGCCGTTTGTAAGTTGAATGACTTGAGCAATACGTTTATAAAATGAACGAACTTCTTTGCACATGAATCTGTCAGTGAGAATATTCCTTGTTTGTGGAACTAACTTCGTGTTTTTACCATGAAAATAAACTTACTGTGTCTATAGGTAGTTATAGGTACTATGGAGGAATTACAATAAGTCTCAACAACTGAACAACATATCACTAGCTAAAGAATTGAGATCGGTTCATTCAAATGGAAAATACCGTTCCATTCGGCATATGAAAATTTCGGAAATTCAAACCGGATTTCTTGGTCAAATGGATCGCTCCCACAACTTGGGCACGTTTTACGCACCATTAAAGGTGCTGTTACTTAACAATTTTCCGTGCAACTTGTCTCGCAAAATAAATTGTGAATGTCGCAAGTTGCACGCACGACTTTAACGTGTAACACCCCCTCGTGCAACCATTTTTTTTAAGTTGCACGAAAAGTGAAATCTTTTTCTACATTCTGGAACACATTTCTTCAAGTGGTTCAACATAAAAACGTGTACATCGCTCTTGCAAAGTTGTTACGCTACACTCTAAAGTCAACCAATGGAGGATAGATGCGTCATTTTTAAACTTATACGCAATTTTTTTGCAATGCAAGTTGCACGAAAAACAAATTATATATGTGTAACAGCAACTTAAGGAGGACGAACCTTAACAACAGTTTTAGAGTCGTCGCTAGGGACATTATTTCATGGTTAGCATTTGTCACGTGTTATAAACTGCTAATATGGTGGGAACAATAATCGACATTTCACATGCGCAACTAGTGCCAGTCCCCAACCCAACCGCGCGTAAGAATGAAAAAGCGCAAAAATAATCAAAGGAAAAGAGTTTTTTTGGCGAATCATAAGCAATTCAAGTCTTTTTAAAAATCTGAGCATGGAATTAAAATACACCTTTATGACGTCATAGCTTTTTCAATAACGTTAATTTTAACAAAACCATGCTTAAGATTTTTAATTAGGATGTTCTTAAGCCGTTGATATTGGTTTTATTGGAATATCGGACATCTTCTTATCATGTTTAATCAGAAGCTCATAACAGATAAGCTTCTGGTTTAATATATATCATAAAACTTTCTTACGCATGCGCATGAGTATAGGCTGCTCGGAGCCTCTTGTTTTAGCTAAATTTCTGCTGGGAATGAAGTGGAAACGACTTATAAAATGCACGTCATGACGGCTAGTTAAGAAGTTAGTTATTTTTCCATTAGAAGCCTTAGTCAAGGTTTTGATTGCTCAGAAGTTACTTCTTACTAGAACGGTTATTTTGCTGTACTATTTACTACGGCTAAAAAGGACTCAATTGTGCGTGGTTAGACTGCAAATGTTACGGGCAGTGTTTCAACAATCCATTTGAGGAACATTAAATCAACTATTTTCCTTGCAATTTACACTGTTAATAAACAAGACAGTCCACAGTAAATATCTTCAACAACTTAAAGTTGTGGTGAAATCTTAACACCATTTGATTGGGAATAGATTTACTAGAGCAATTTTTAGCCAAATTTGTGGCCGTGATCACCAGTACCGTGCGCATGCCCATCGGCTTCTCTCTGAGTGCGTTCCTTTGGTCAAAATCCTAATCCGTATTTTTAATAATCCAAAAACGGATTTTTTTGAGTTCCATTGAGGCATTCGTACGGTGGCCCGTAAGCGTACATTCGCGACAGAGTTCAATCAAAAGTGTATTATCTGCACTACTGAGGAACAAATTGGGACCATTCTGTGAAATTCAATCTGTAAACTTTTTTTTATTTGCAGTACAATCATGATTGATCGCATAAGTCCTGGATTGGTTATCCTTTATATTTTCGCGAGAACACCTCTGGTATCCAAGCGGTATGGATTGCTTTTACGTTTTGGAGAAATGAGTAATTTCAACGCGAACTCTGATTTTGACAATTTCAAAACAAATATCCCACATTTTCTCCTTCATACTATTAAAAATGCGCCGGTCTTAACAGTAAAACCTAAAACAAAAGACTTTTCGAATGTGAATATATGAAGATCATATATTTGAACTGCGGAGTTTAAAAATACAATGGATTTACAGGTGTAAAAATGTAATTTACAATAGCAATATGTGATAAAATACAAAATTTATATAAAAAGCTAGATAATAAAAGAGAAAAAAAATATCAAGAAACAATTGCAAAAATATCAAAGAGCAACTTTATGCTACAAAATGTTCACATAAAGAACATTTTGTGTCGCTGCGTGCCTGAGATTTACGGTGGTGGTCCTTTCTAGCACTTAGGTTGTAGGAGTTGTAGGCTGTGGGATTAACTTGTTATTGGGCTTGTTAACATCATTCAGCATTCTTTCAAATATCCAAACAGTAAACATTGTTTAAAAAGTTTTATTCATTTTTTAAGTATCCTGTAATCGGCTCCAGTGTAATTTGTCATTTTTTCTTCAACAGATTCTGCGAAGGTCATTTCCTCTAAAGTCAATCTTTAGAGAAATTTGAAGACTCGTTCATTCAGGTTAGCATTTAGTGTTATATATTAGCTTTCTAAACACAAGTTGCTAATGCAGCTTTTAGTATATATAATTTGTATACATTTAAATTCATATATTCAGTTTTTAGTACAATAGAGCAGTTTTCAATGAGTGTGAAAACCAAAACCAAAGTAATTACTCTGACCAACCACAGCAGTCATAAACAATCCAATGAACCAATCAGAGCTCGAAGCAATAACATGTCGGCGGCGCCAAGCGCGGGAAAACGCGTGCGAGCAAGTCACGATTGGTTTTGGTTTTACTTCTGATTGGTCGAGAAAGTGGCGCGAGATTTTTTAGCCAATCACAAAGCGTAGCAATGAAAAACCAAAGCAATTGTCTAATTACTTTTCATACTCAATTGAAAACTGCTCTATATAATTTGTATGCATTTAAATTCACAGCACCCTCCTTCCAATAAGTGCCCCTTTCTAATAAACACCTTCTGTCATAAGGCAAAAAGCTATGTTATCCGAAGAAAGTGACATATTGAAGACAGACAAAAAGGTAGCATGATTATTTGTGTTGCTAGAAACAAATCACTTAAAATTTTGTTTCTCCGATTCTCGGGAAACAAAATTCACTGTTTCCGTCAGGATCAGTCAATAAGTGTTTATCATTGAGCGCGATAATTATTTAGTGCCTTATCCACAAATTTTAAAATTATTTCCTATAGCATTCAAGTTGCGAAAGGTACTACGTGCACATCTCACATAAAGGAAAAAAAAGCCTGACTTTTTCTGAAGAAATAACTTATTAGAAGTCACCGACTGATCAACAAGAAAATAAAGTCAGTTGTCTTTATAACAACAGGCATTTTCTATAAGGCTTTTTTAACTTAAACCGTAGACCTGCTCGCATCGCTTCATCAAAAACTGTTTTCACTCCTGTGTGTGTAAGAGCTGAACATTCAAGGTATTTCTGTGCACTTATTTTGTTGGCCATCTTCACGCCATCTGTGTACAGTACGGGTTCTGCCTTCTCCTCTTTCAGTGTCTCAACTGTTTTCTTGTCATCTCGTAAATCGAGTTTGGTCCCAACTAAGATGATTGGTTTGCTTGGACAATGGTGGCTAACCTCAGGGTACCACTAAAAAAAACAAGTAAAACCTGTTAAGCGAGTACAAAAAATGGCAAACCGAGGTGGACTTGTTTAGAGGAAGAAGGTGCTCAGGTGTATATAAAAAGAGATCAAATCCAGTGGTCCTAACATTAAAACTCGAGTTTTAGTTTCACGCTCGGTGGGGATCATCAGACTGAAGAACTTTATCGTTAAAAGGTGTTAAATGTAGCTAATGTGTGCATGTATCAAATGTTGTATGCAAACATACCGTTAAGAATATGAATTTGAATTTCAAATTAAAGGTTCGATTTTAAATTTCTAAGAGTCAGGGCAATCCACAACCACTTTGATCCTAATTAACTTTCAGTTGCTAAGTAATATATAGAGAAATATATTTCTTATATATATATAAGTTTCAGTTAAATGTTCACCGGCGAAGCCAAGATAGTGCTCTACTTGCGGTGAAGGAGCGGGTTATACTAGTAGGTAAACTACTCAGATCTTGAGTGGATGGACGTTTAATACAGAACTGTTTCGTAGGCCACCGAAGAGGTGACCCACTCCTCAGTTAAACTCCATTTTACACTGAACCGTTAGTCTACATCAACAGTATTATTGCGTGATGAAAGCGGTTTAAATAAGCACGTGATGGAAACGGTTTCAATGGTTGAAATAATAACGGTTAGAACAATATGCTCGCGTGATGATATGGGCAGCGCGCGCGCTTTCAAAACCTAAGTCACTCTAAGTGCTCGCGCTAAATTTACAAAATTGGATATGCGCTACGTTGAACTGTACCTTAGAATGAACTTCCGCCGGTGCCTACATGTCGAAATTAGCTCATTGCGCCTGTTCAGCGTTGCCATGTGCGGCTTAGTGATCAGAAAAAACTTTTCAGTGTTACAAAGGTTACAACGTTTGGTAAGGTTCGTGTATGGCTTTGCTTTTGCGACGATCTTCCACGTGACTGTGAATTCTTTGTTGTCATCCTTCAGCTTCCACAGGTGTTTGCTGAGCTCGGTCTCGTTTCTCCTCTTAACGTGCCTGAATGACATCTGGTGGTTTCGGTATCTTACCTTAAACTGGTTTGTTGTTAGGCCGATGTATGTCTCTTGTGCGTCTTGTGTTTTTACCGTGGCTTGATAGCCATATGCTAAACCATTGAGCACCCCTCTCTACGTTCACAGCCAATCGAACCACCCACCCAAAATCCTTGAAAACATACCTGAAGCAATCAACCGACGACTATCTAGCATTTCATCTGATGAAGCCGTCTTTAACGAAGCAGCGCCCCCGTATCAAGAAGCACTAGGGAACTTAAGCACCAACGTTTTAGGGGCGACGGCGACGTTAGTAACCGAGAGAGCCTGGGTAGTGGATGCCGTCGTTCCCGCCAAATTACAAAGGTTTAAGCAAAGAGAAGTTTTCGCGACGGCGACTTCTCAGGGACCTAGCTGTGAGAAAATGCCGTCTTTTTGTAAAATAAGAGAAATGCTGCTTCTATCTTATGATATGAAGATCATTACAGATGAAGAATTTTTGGTCTTGTGGGAGGCCTACCAGTCGAAGAACCCAGAATTTCCGTACGATTCGTATGAAAGATTTGATTTACAAAACATTGACGAGGCGGAATGTTTAGCTGAATTTAGAGTCCGCAAACAAGACATCCCTGTGCTGGCAAATGTTCTTCAACTACCAGCCAACATCCATTGTCAACAAAGAACAGTATGTGATAGAAGGCTTATGCATGCTGCTGAGGAGGTTTTCATATCCATGCAGATATTCAGATATGATCTGTCGATTTGGAAGACCAGTGCCGGAGTTATGCATGATAACGAACGAAGTCATGGATAACATTTACAACCTTCACAGCCACCGAATTGCCCGATGGAATCACGATATTTTGAGTCCTCCTTTGTTACAGGAGTATGCTGATGTCATTCATGCCAAAGGGGCCCCTCTAGAAAACTGTTTCGGATTTATTGATGGGACAGTAAGACCGATAGCCCGCCCCGATCAACACCAAAGAATTGTATACAATGGGCACAAGCGTGTTCACTCGTTAAAATTCCAGTCTGTTGCTCTTCCAAATGGGCTCGTTGGGAATATGTATGGACCAGTTGGTAAGTAAGAATTCCAATTTTGTATATAAACACATCAGCTCCTAGTAGACTGATACCCTGCAAATTCAATAAAAAAGTTTACATATATGTACGGTTGATGATCTCATTAAACATCATCCCCAGATTCACATTACAGTAGTTAATTTTTACGCACAGCCAGGGGAGCAGGGATTGTAGTTAATTTCTGTGAATGAACTCCATTACCCATGTTCCAAAGGGTATAGATAATACTGAAAACATTTCAATTTTGCTTTCAGAGGGAAAAAAGCATGATGCTAGTATGTTGGTGGACTCCAACCTCCTCCGCGAGCTTGAGCGAAATGCATTTTCTCCAGCTGGTTATCCTATGTGTGTGTACGGTGATCCCGCCTATCCTTTGCGAGTGCACCTTCAAGCACCATTTCGCTATGGCAGGCTAACCCCAATGATGGAAGCATACAATGCAGAGATGAGTTCTGTCAGGGTTTCTGTCGAGTGGCTGTTTGGGGATATTATAAATGATTTTAAATTTTTGGATTTTAAGAAAAATTTAAAAATTGGCATGAGCAGTGTTGGAAAAATGTATCTAGTCAGTGCACTCCTTAACAATGCGATAACCTGCTTATATGGGAATACTACCTCAGAGTTTTTCGGTCTAAGCCCCCCTTCTTTAGAAGACTACTTCAGATAAATCAAAGCATTGAACAGTTTATTTTAGTATGATTTAACACTCACGCTTCATGAAAGTGTTTCCTATTATCATGGTCAATGTTTTATAATAAGGTCAAAATCATGCTGAGATCGATACAATGTAATAAGCCATTAACACAACACAATACAACTGCCAAGTAATGAACATTTTGATAAAGTGTACTATTATACCTAACAAAACTCTGAGAGGTTACTACTTTCAGTTTTCTTAAAAAAACGAATGCCTTGTCTTTAGTACAAGGATAAGACCTTCAAAATGAAAAAATTGTGTAGTTGTTGAAGAGATGCATTCAATTAAAACAGTGTATGCTTAAACTAGAAAGTTAATAAATGTTCCAACTGAAAAGGCCGCAAACAAAGTGTGTTATTTCTACAAGGATATCACTTCCTAGCCAAAGTTTGCATCATGTTCATCAATGCTTGCGAAATCTGAACTTGCTGCTCCGCTTGTTTACGGAGTAGCTCAATCTGCAGCTCTTGCTGTCTGGCTCTCGCTTCCTGCTCCTTCCTTTGCAGCTCTAGCTCCTGCTGGCGAATGGATAACTCACTTTCAGCTTTTTCTTTCAAGAATTCAACCGCATCGCCCCCACTTCTTCGGCTTTTTTTGCGCCCCCGGCAGCAGATTCAATTGATTTTCTCTTCGAAGCCATCCGTTCCATCGCTCTGTGTCTGACTTCTTCAGCTGCCTCCTTATCATCAGACTTTTTCTTTTCTTTAGCAGAAAAGCTCTCTTCTTTCTCACAAAGCTCTTCTATCAGCGCATCTTTTTCCGACAGCTCACAATCAAATATGCCACTGGCTTTCAGCTCTTCTTGTTGTTTGCGTTTAAATTTGCCCTGAAGGAGATTCCAGCGATCCCTTACCCCTCTCTTCTCTTTTATCATAAACTTTGGGTGTTCCAGCTTGTTTAATCTGTCCTGTATAGATTCCCAGACTTTTCCTCGGTCAGGACTTCCCTTCTTGAACTGAAATAGTTCCGTCGCAAGGATTTCACGCAGAAGAATAATGTCGTGGTCGTCTGTCCACTCCATTACACTGAAAGCGAAAAAGAAAACAAACCTCGGTACATTTTATATTTTCGTTCAATTTGAGACAATGAATATTTAAGTCCGGGAATAATAAACCGAACGGTCGATAAGCTAGCAAATTGCCAGAATTATTGTAGCGAGTAGTAGTAAAAATCAAGCGCCGCTTGTATATTAAAAAATAGAAATAAACAACTTGCTTCAACACTTACGGTTGTTTCTTTGTAGTCATGTTTTCTGGCGTCTATTGAACAAGCTTCCAAACCTATTAAAACATTCAAAAACAGCTACTTAAGGTTCGAAAGAGATAGAATAATAACGTAAGCAATGGAAGAATGCAAAAAGTTAAGTGCAAAGTGATATAAATGCAACAAAATCAAAAAGCAAAACTCACGTTGTACGGGCGACGTCAAAATGAGCAAAACAACGTCCGCGCCGAGTCGCGACGGCTGACTATGTCGGTGGGAAACGTGAATCGGAAGTAAAATTAACTTCCGGTCGCCGTCGCCGCGCAGAAAACGTCTGGTGCTTAAGTTCCCTACTAAGAAAGAGCGGGTACACGCACAAACTAGAGTTCAAGCCTCCACCACAGGGACCACCAACACAAAAACGCAAGCGACGAAGAAATGTTATATGGTTCAACCCACCATATAACAAGAACGTCAAAACAAACATCGGAAGAGAGTTGACACGCCTCGTCAACAGATCTTTCCCTACGGGCCACAAGCTGAGGAAAATATTCAACAGAAACACCCTGAAACTCAGCTACAGCTGCATGCCCAACGTTAAGCAATTAATAGATGGCCACAACAAAGCCATACTACAGAACGCAGAAACAGCACAACCGCAACGAGGCGAAGGGAAGAAAACATGCAACTGTAGTTAAAAAGAAGAATGTCCACTGGATGGGGAATGCCTGGTGAGCGAGGTCGTGTATCAAGCCACGGTAAAAACACAAGACGCACAAGAGACATACATCGGCCTAACAACAAACCAGCTTAAGGTAAGATACCGAAACCACCAGATGTCATTCAGGCACGTTAAGAGGAGAAACGAGACCTAGCTCAGCAAACACCTGTGGAAGCTGAAGGATGACAACAAAGAATTCACAGTCACGTGGAAGATCGTCGCAAAAGCAAAGCCATACACGAACCTTACTCGTTGTAACCTTTGTAACACTGAAAAGTTTTTTCTGATCACTAAGCCGCACATGGCAACGCTAAACAGGCGCAATGAGCTAATTTCGACATGTAGGCACCGGCGGAAGTTCACTCTAAGGTACAGTTCAACGTAGCGCATATCCAATTTTGTAAATTTAGCGCGAGCGCTTAGAGTGACTTAGGTTTTGAAAGCGCGCGAGCTGCCCATATCATCACGCGAGCATATTGTTCTAACCGTTATTATTTCAACCATTGAAACCGTTTCCATCACGTGCTTATTTAACCGCTTTCATCACGCAATAATACTGTTGATGTAGACTTAACGGTTCAGTGTAAAATGGAGTTTAACTGAGGAGTGGAGTATATATATATACTAGTAGGTGAACTACTCAGATCTTGAGTGGATGGACGTTTAATACAGAACTGTTTCGTAGGCCAACGAAGAGGTGACCCACTCATCAGTTAAACTAACTTAAACTGGTTTGCTGTTAGGCCGATGTATGTCTCTTGTGCGTCTTGTGTTTTTACCGTGGCTTGATACACGACCTCGCTCACCAGGCATTCCCCATCCAGTGGAAATTCTTCTTTTTTCCTACAGTTGCATGTTTTCTTCCCTTCGCCTTGTTGCGGTTGTGTTGTTTCTGCGTTCTGTAGTATGGCTTTGTTGTGGCCATCTATTAATTGCTTAACGTTGGGCATGCAGCTGTAGCTGAGTTTCAGGGTGTTTCTGTTGAATATTTTCCTCAGCTTGTGGCCCGTAGGGAAAGATCTGTTGATGAGGCATATGAACTCTCTTCCGATGTTTGTTTTGACGTTCTTGTTATATGGTGGGTTGAACCATATAACATTTCTTCGTCGCTTACGTTTTTGTGGTGGTGGTCCCTGTGGTGGAGGCTTGAACACTAGTTTGTGCGTGTACCCGCTCTTTCTCAGTGCTTCTTGATATGGGGGCGCTGCTTCGTATATATATATATATATATATATATATATATATATATATATATATATATATATATATATATATATATATATATATATATATATATATATATATATATAAAACTAGTTAAAAAGACCGAAAATGGACAACTTTTGGTATAAAAAAATGTAAAAATTTAGTTAAAAAACGTTTCGGTCTCTCGACCTTCATCAGTTGTACAGCCGGACAGTTACACATGAGACTTAAATACGGTTACAACAATGACTTAACATTAAACTACTGATAAATTACGTAACAAGAATAATAAAAGCAAAAATACAACAGTAATACAATAATAGAAGTGATAACGAAACTAGACTAAAGGAAAACCACAAATATACTAATGAGCTACGGTAACATAACAATAGAAGGTATAATTACTAAGAAAGACAATCAAAAATAGATGTAAAAAGTTATGCAATTGCCCTAACGTAATACGTTCCCATTCAGGGCTTTGAATAATCATACCAGCCAAGGTCACAACAAAATCCCTGAGCAGGGTCCTTAAACAGAGTAATAAATTCCGCACTCAGAGCCTTTGAGTGACGAGGCCAGCACAAAAATAACATTCCCCGAACGAGGCCCTTGAACGCTAAGACAATTACAAAAGGCGATAAAAATATAAAAATTAATGCTAAAAGTCAACTATAAGAAAATCGCAACCTAGTGATAAAACCCCCTGAATTTAATTGTAATGAATACGATTTTTTGAATGAAATCAGAACAACAGAACGCCACACATTCTATCAGATTTCACTTTTCAATGCATAGACCAAATTTATACAAACACAAATCAAGACACAGAAAAATTACTTGTCACTAAAGAAGCGTACTGGAGTGCGCAGCTATTTTCCCTTTCGCCTTTTGGGCTAAATAAAAGACAGGAATTTCATTCAAAAAATCGTATTCATTACAATTAAATTCAGGGGGTTTTATCACTAGGTTGCGATTTTCTTATAGTTGACTTTTAGCATTAATTTTTATATTTTTATCGCCTTTTGTAATTGTCTTAGCGTTCAAGGGCCTCGTTCGGGGAATGTTATTTTTGTGCTGGCCTCGTCACTCAAAGGCTCTGAGTGCGGAATTTATTACTCTGTTTAAGGACCCTGCTCAGGGATTTTGTTGTGACCTTGGCTGGTATGATTATTCAAAGCCCTGAATGGGAACGTATTACGTTAGGGCAATTGCATAACTTTTTACATCTATTTTTGATTGTCTTTCTTAGTAATTATACCTTCTATTGTTATGTTACCGTAGCTCATTAGTATATTTGTGGTTTTCCTTTAGTCTAGTTTCGTTATCACTTCTATTATTGTATTACTGTTGTATTTTTGCTTTTATTATTTTTGTTACGTAATTTATCAGTAGTTTAATGTTAAGTCATTGTTGTAACCGTATTTAAGTCTCATGTGTAACTGTCCGGCTGTACAACTGATGAAGGTCGAGAGACCGAAACGTTTTTTAACTAAATTTTTACATTTTTTTATACCAAAAGTTGTCCATTTTCGGTCTTTTTAACTAGTTTTTTATTATATCCACCGAATCTGGACTGTGAATCCATTATTGTGATCCTTTTGGTATGACATCTTTTGTTGGCTCAGGCAGCACCTTCAAAACCGTCTATATATATATATATATATATATATATATATATATATATATATATATAGAATTTTCACTTGTAAAACAATAAGCTCCGACTCCAGTCAAGACTTTTGACAGATTTATTCTCAACGTTTCGGCCTCACGGCCTTCTTCAGGAGAATTATTGCATTATGGCTTGCTTACAACATTTCAAAATTTGCTATTAACGGAAATGCGGTTCGTTGCAAATACGAACTCGCATACGATTAAACAATTAAACCTTATTGGCTGCAGCGCGCATTTGAATAACGTAATGGAATAAAACAAACCGACATGCACGCGCGCGTGCACAAAATGTTAACTGCTTAAGACTGGCCGTTTATGGCAGGTTTTATACGTTCAATCCATAAATTTTCCCTCGCACGCCTTGTCTCCGTATCGTGTCGTCTGACTTTTTCAACCACAGTTAGTTTAAAGTGCTGCAACCCACACGCTCTGAAGTGTCTAACTGTTGGGATGTTTTTATTACCGGTACTGATATCCGAACGGTGTTGATTTGCACGTGTTCTTATGCAGTTAGATGTTTCCCCTACATACTGTTCTTTACATTTCATGCAGGTGATCACGTAAATCACGTTTGTTGTTCGGCAGGTGATGTTTTGATGTATTTGAAAGGTTTCACCGGTGTTTTTACTTTTGATGGTTTGTGTAAACTCTCCATAATGCTTGCATGACGCACACCTTGGGTCAGAATTACACGGACAGAATCCGGGTTGATTTTTGCTGTTGGGTAGGGTTGTCTTGTGTGTGCGTGCGAAGTGAATTTTCAAGTTTCTGTTGTTTTGAAAACTACGGCTGCAAATTGGGCATGTACTGGCTGGAGGCTCTGGTATGGCGATGTTGTTAAGTAGTTGTGCGTGGTGGTCAGGCTAGACAACCCTACCCAACAGCAAAAATCAACCCGGATTCTGTCCGTGTAATTCTGACCCAAGGTGTGCGTCATGCAAGCATTATGGAGAGTTTACACAAACCATCAAAAGTAAAAACACCGGTGAAACCTTTCAAATACATCAAAACATCACCTGCCGAACAACAAACGTGATTTACGTGATCACCTGCATGAAATGTAAAGAACAGTATGTAGGGGAAACATCTAACTGCATAAGAACACGTGCAAATCAACACCGTTCGGATATCAGTACCGGTAATAAAAACATCCCAACAGTTAGACACTTCAGAGCGTGTGGGTTGCAGCACTTTAAACTAACTGTGGTTGAAAAAGTCAGACGACACGATACGGAGACAAGGCGTGCGAGGGAAAATTTATGGATTGAACGTATAAAACCTGCCATAAACGGCCAGTCTTAAGCAGTTAACATTTTGTGCACGCGCGCGTGCATGTCGGTTTGTTTTATTCCATTACGTTATTCAAATGCGCGCTGCAGCCAATAAGGTTTAATTGTTTAATCGTATGCGAGTTCGTATTTGCAACGAACCGCATTTCCGTTAATAGCAAATTTTGAAATGTTGTAAGCAAGCCATAATGCAATAATTCTCCTGAAGAAGGCCGTGAGGCCGAAACGTTGAGAATAAATCTGTCAAAAGTCTTGACTGGAGTCGGAGCTTATTGTTTTACAAGTGAAAATTCTACAAATACTTTCAATACTCCAAGATCGCGCAAGTGATCCTCCATTCCAGGGCTCAGAGGAGCATTGTTTGAGGGACCAATCACAAGTCTTCAAAACGTATATATATATATATATATATATATACCTTTTGTGTTCCCACAAAAACATCACCTTTTTAATGAGAATACAAAAGGTATATATGTATAAGATATGTATTTCTCAAATCGCTATGTTTTTTAAAATCAGTACATACATGTATATATGTCTCAAGCCTCAACATATATTAACCAACTACAGGAAACTCCGGGACACAATCAAGGTGTGCTAGTAGACCGGCATTTAATCTTACCTTTTTTCTAACATTTTCATATGAGGCTGGCCTTACCAAAGAGAAGCATATTATTAAAACGTCCTGAAATTAAAATTAAACTAAATTTAGTTATGAGATGAGTTTAGTAAATGAGATTTTTTATCCTAGTCAACAATACACGTAGCTACATTGCTTGCCAGTATAGCCAAGGCTCAAGACAAATGGTAGCTTATACTAGCCAAAATCTGAGAAAATTCAGTTAATTGGCTAGTGGATTTTTGCTTTCACCAGCCATTTGTGCTAGTGAAAATCGTGAAGCATCAGATGGAACCAAAGTGAAAATTACATTTCTCTGTACGTTGGAACATTGGTATCAAGTTAGTCTTTATTAAGGCAAATACATGTAGTATACATTTTCAATGTTTTCATGAACATTTACAAGTATATGTTTGCAAGACGTTTAACTTATCTTCTCAATGTTTTCCCATATGTTCGTACATTTATACGTTCATATAGGTGTTTAGTCTTATCTTCTCAATTGTCTTTCCATAATTATGTGTACTTTTGTAAAAATATGATCAAGCTGGCTTCAGTGTGACACATCCCTCCCAATCCCCACCCCCCTGTACAATGCTGGTTAGTGAAAATTTATTTTGGCTGGTGAATTCAAACCTAATTTATTGGCCACTATGCTAGTAACCTGAAAAGTTAGTTTCAAGCCTAATGGCCTAAGAAAAACATGCAATGTTTGACTTATGCTTGATTATCAGTTATCACTTTTTTTATTAGAGGCAGTTGCTATGGCAACAGAGAATCTAAAAAATGGCAAATGTTGTGCAAAAATTGACCTTATTCTTTAAGATTTTGAGCATCCTTCAGTGAATGTTTGCTATCTTGCAAAAAGGATTTATTTAGGACCAACTTTTTGGAACGAAAAAAAAAAAACAGGGTCATTCAGATGGTCTCCCCAATATCACACATTTTCGTATATTTAACAATTTAACCGGCAAATTACTCTGACAGATTTATTTTTAAAAAGAGTATGTGAAGGTAGCATTATAGCTCCAATTTAATTTCTAAATAAAGCCAGCATCATAAAATTATAGGGAGCCACCTTAAATCCACCTTCATGCCCCCTTTGTAGCAACATTCATGTGCAAGAAAATGGAAACAAAAAGAAAACATACTTACAGTAAATTGATATGAAAGGGGTCGTAGTCGGTCATAGTCATCTTGTCCTGAGGATTTAAGAGTTTCAATCAGTGTTGACAAACTTCATTTGAGCAATTATAGGTAAGGTACTGTGATAATTCTATAATTGTGGTCATTTTTTATTTCAGCATCCGCTAAAAGGTACGAGGAGACCCCCCCCCCCCCCCCCCCCCTTTCCAAAGATGGCAACTGGCCATCAGTGGTAAACTTTTTCTTGTCTTAAATCAAAGTTACACAAGAGAAAGTAGCTGTTCCTGCCTGGACTAGAAGAGTATTGTCTTAGAGAGAAAACACAGGCTTTGAACAAAGTTTGAACCATCCGATCTTTATAGACCTTCATGGAGTATTGATTACGCATACAGTTGACTGGCAGGTTGCAAGACTTCATGCACCATGAACAAAACAAAGACAATGCCCTGTACAAAGAATATTGAAATGTTAAGGCTCGTGTTGGCAGACTTCGCTAATCACACACAATATTTTGTTTACACAAAAATAACGTAGCTAGTTGAGAGTCTGACCTCACCTGGAGATTCAAGTTGAGAAAATGTGATGTCTGTTTGAGTAGAAAACAACTATAATGATCTAATAATAATGGTTTATTTTAACAGTTCAAGAGGGTAGCTCATCATTTAATTACACATGTACTATATTATTATTACTATTATTATTATAAGTACTATTATTACTACCCGGGGTGTCAAACAATCCAAGGAGTATAGGCTTTCCATCAACCATCATATTTGCAGCATAGCCATCGAATCTGATGATATTAGAGAAAAACAAAATTATTAAGATAAGTCAGGCTTCAAACATTGTTGCTGAGAATAAAATTACTTTACGCACCAAACTCATTTATGTAAAATTAATGTACATCATTTCAGCAGTGTCTATCAATTTTATGCTCTGTTGGAAAATCCCCATTTAATACCCTGCAGAGGGGAAGGGAGGGTGGACATTGCTGCAAATGACTGATTAATTTACAAAGGCTGGTTTATCATATTACACATACAATGCAAGTGTATTTAGCACTAGAAACCTTTGTCTGATCGGTTTCGTGGAAAATGACACCCTATTCTAGACCAAAAATCTCCGATTACTATACCCTTTCCTAGACTAAATTGCCTGAAATACCCTTCAGAGAGGCCGCACACACCTACATAGCTCAATCATATATGGGAGTGCCCCTCCCCCACCCCACCCACCCCCACGGGCTTTGAGTCCAAGGATTTATTCTACACTCTGGTGGCTTTCATGGTGCACATGGGTATATATAATCATCCATTCAATCAGCTGACTGACTGTAACATTTTCACGGGCAAATTTCCCACCAGAGTAATCTGTAGCTTCCAATGAAATTTAAAAATAGGTTACATCATACATGTAGCTTGCACATGCACCGAACCGTCAAACCCTCCCTTTAATGAATGAACAGGCAATAGCCTATAGGCCTTTATCACGCGGTGGCCATGTTGACTCCCCGGAGAATAAAATGCTTTGCTTTTGCCTGCCCAACTTCATTTTCAACTTTTTCACTGCGAGGCTGGGCAGCCCAAATCTTTTGTTTCAGTACAATTAAATGGCGGGGCGTGATAAAAGCATATAGCTAGCCTCCTCTGCAGGCGTCCCTATAATAGAGCTAAAGGCCAGCGTGGGCTCCCTGTGACAGTCCCCTCTCTTCTTCCTTTTCCCTTCCCTTCCACCACAGGAAGCCGGTAAAAGCCTGCTAGATTTTTCTTTAGAGATGCCTGCGGAAGAGGCTAGCCTATAGCCAGTGTACTAACATCGTTGGAATATTCTCCTCCTCAGGAAAGGTATTCGTAGTGTAGCTGAACAGCAAGCAAGTCTTGCCGACGGCACTAGTATAAACGAGAAGGAAAAGAACTCCGTAAAAAGTTCACAAAGCGACAGAACGTACAAAAAGTAGAAAGCTTCATCAAGAAATATCAACTTAAAATTTCTTAAGATCATTCAGTTAGCAAAGGAACGCGTTTAGGTATTACCCGTCTCCAACGATCACACATTTGATAAATGTATCTTGCATCGACTTCAGCTGGTTAAACTTTCTCATTAAACGAAAGCTCGAAGATCGATCAAGCTAAAAGCTAGCCCGTCATGGTTTATTCACCGCTCTGCAAATATACGACCCCCAGCGAAGAGGCCAAAAATAGCCGTAATGTCACAAAACAAAACATATTGACCAAACAAAACAAATACTGTACAGTACATAGTATGTAGTACTTGAGAAACAATACTGTATTTATTCCAAGAGAGGATGAACTATCTTGTTTATTCACAATGCCTGTAACTTGTCATGTCATTGACCGATCAAACAACAATTTACTTTCTTGTCATAAAAAAGAAACATAGACCAGTCATGAAATTTGACCCTATCCCGTTAATACGGCCACCCCGTTAATACGGTCAAATTTTCATGGCCCGTTGGTGACCGTATTAACGGGGTTCCACTGTATATCCCACATTTTCTCCTTCATACTGTTAAAATGTGCCGGTCTAAACGGGAATTCATATAATTACAAAGTTAAATAATAATAATAATAAAATTTCTGGCAAAAAAATATTTACCAGTGAAAAATAATATTCCACCAATAAAATGAATTTAACTGTGCTAATGAATTGTTCTCATCAGAAGCTCATACGTGATAAGCTTCTGTTCTCATTTATTAACAGTACACTAATAAATTCATCCGGCGAAAAAGTATTTTTTTTGCCAGATTTGTGCCTATTTATTTGTAAATGTAACTTTATGTTATTGGTAATAAAATATTATTTTTCACGGGTAAAGTTTTTTGCCAGAAATATTTTTATTACTACTAGTAAAGGTTTCATAAAAAAAAACTTTTCAAATATCTGATGTCAGGAGCTCATCCTGCTGATTTCCCATACTTTTTGACGTTGAAAGTTTTTTTAAGGACTACGGACATAGGTACGGTCCAAACACGTTTTCAGAAATGCCGATATTTTTCGACATTGCTGTGACAGGCTATCTGAGGCTGATCTGAGGCTGTGACATGACGGCTATTTTTGGCTTCTTCGCTGGGGGCCGCTGGGGTCGAACCAGCCTTCGTGCAGCGCAGACCGTCAGAGACTTCTCGGGTGTTTCTTGGTGTTGCGGAAACTACTGTTGGTTAGCTTTTGTGTTGTGGTGTGGGTATTGTTTACTTTCTTTTGAATCTTTTGTTTTACGTCATTTGGTGATCGCAACACCAAGAAACTGCCGACTTCTCCTACAGTGTATTTCCTTTGCTGCACGAACCAGCTGAAGTCGCCTTTATCTTCATCAAAGAATTAACGAGCTCTACGCCGCTCTGATGGCAATGCAAGCTATCAAATGTGTGGTCTTGGGAGACGGGTAATAAGCTTAAACTTTGTTACGTTCCTTTGCCAGCTGAATGGTTTTTAGAAATTTGCAGTTGATATTTTCCTCAACGTTTCTACTTTTTGTTCGTTCTGTCGCATTGGCTTTTTACGGAGTGCTTTTAATATTTCCTTCTCGTTTTAAATATACTAGTGCCGTCGGCAAGACTTGCTTGCTGATCCGCTACACTACAAATTCCTTTCCGGGGGAGTATATTCCATATATGTAAGTACAGACTATTCTTGTTCATTCAGAAGTTATTTTACTCTACTATTATTTTATTAGTGTCAGACGTAATGTTAATTAGTAACTGGACTGAGTGGAGTACAATTCAGGGAGTAATCGGGCGAGTAATAAGACTTATATTTCAAAGCGACCGAGCGCATTAGTGCAAGGACGATTTGAAATTACGAGCAATTACTCCTGAATTGTACGACACGAAGTTCAATTACTATTTAATCGCATCAATAACAAAATTCGAGATTTAAAAGTCTATGTGGTCTTTTTTGTACTCAAAATGCCTAGGATATTTACAACCATGCTCCGTCACGCGTGACCAGTATTTTTGAAAATTGAATGGTGTTTTCAATATTACGCGTCGGTTTTGAAAATTCATTCCGAGATTCGGAATTCCCGTGAGAATTTTACAGCATTTTCGGAAACAAAGAGCAACAAAATATCATTTCGTTTGAAATGTTACATATCCTAACAATATTAGGTTTTTTTATGCGTGCAGCGAAGTTATTTTCCGTTAATTTGTGACTTTCAAAGTGTTTTCCACAGAGATCTTCAAGGTTTCATTCAAATCTCGGACGTTACAAAGAAATATTCAAATGTTCATTTCATTCTCTAGATTACTGGTCAGGCGTGACGGAGCATGGCTGTAATATCAGTTTGAAAGTAGGAGGAAAACAAGCAAAAAAGAACCCATTTAAGTGCAACTGATTGACACATGCGCAACATAGGTGTCCAATTACAGCTATCCAATTACAAAAAGTTGTAATTGGATAGCTGTACATGTATATTGGACACCCACATGACCACGTGCCAATTACCGAAGAAAATTAATAGGCACACTGATGACCAATCACAATCGAGAATTTTGTTATTGATACGATTAATGTTTTAATACACGTATATTATAACATATAGTTTTCCGAGTTGGGGCCCTTTCAGTTGAGTGTCGTAAAAACCAAAATAATCACTCCGGCCAATCACAACAGTTGCCGACAATTAAATAAACCAATCAGAACTCGAAGCAAATACAGGTAGACAGGGCTAAGCGCCGGAAAACGTGTGCGAGTAAATTGTCATGATTGGTTTTGGTTTTACTTCTGATTGGTTGAGAAAATTGTGCAAATTTTTTGGCCAACATTGAAGCCAATCGCAAAACGTACCAATGCAAAACTGAAGCAATTGCAAAATTATTTTCGAGATTCACTATTGAAAACCAATTAGGCACAAGGATGTTTATGTGTGATTTGCAAAGCATAAGCATAAGATGACATATGCAGGCACTGTTAGTGGTATAAAGTTTAGTGCGAATGCTTTGGGACCCAGTTTCATTCCAACATGGGTGACGAATAGAATGGTCTCCAGTTTCTTCCACTTATATATGCTGTGTTAGCCTGGTTTTAACATGCAATACAACGACACATGCATAATCATATGAAAATAATCTATTTTCTTGTTGGCTTGTGCTTTTGGATGATGCAAGCACAACCGCACGGCACTTTTGCTTGAATCGCACAGTACTAGTTTTAGACATAGGCTTTTAGGGCTTTTAATGCCTGGAAGGGGAGGGGGGTATTTTGGGTGGGGGTGTGCCACAGTAACTTAGAATACCCTACCAGACCTACTTACCCCCATGTAAAATGGCCACCGGGATCCCGCCAAGATCCCGGCGGGAATTGGATTTCCCGGCGAGAATCCCGCCGGGATCTTGCCAAGAAAAAATTCCCGCCGGGATGTAGGAGGGAATCCCGGAGGGGATCCTGGCGGGAATCCCGTCTTCCGGCGGGAATCCCGTCTCCCGGCGGGATCCCGCCGGGAAATCCGTTTCCCGGCGAGAATCCCGCCGGGATCATGCTAAGCAAAATTCCCGCCAAGATATACTTTCGTTTCCCGGCGGGAATCCCATCTACTGCCGGGATCCCGCCGGGAAATGAATTTCTTGGCGGGATCCCGGCGAGAATCCTGGCAAGAAAAAAATTTTGCCGCGATCCCTCCGGGAAACTTGACAAGAAAAAAAATCCTGTTTAAGATTAATAACAGCTCCAATACCTATATCTTGGCAAACTCAACGAGTAACGTCTTAAATCCCGACAAGAAAGAGCTGGTCTTGACAAATTCTTTTCAGATCTCGATGCGTTTAATAGTGCTGCGGTGTCGGAGATGCGGTGAGATTAATAGATTGGAAGACAGGGAGAGTTTAACGAAATACGCGATCGATATTGACAAGATAATCGCGCTCCGGTGGACGTTTTTATTATTAAAGATAGCGAGGTTGTCATGAAACTGTCAGAGTTTGGAAAATGTTGGTAATATGCTCAGGTCAGAGACTAACAGCAAATGCAGCGATTTATGAAAAACGATCTGAAGATTGTTGGGAAATCGAGGCTAGCATGCTGCCGATCTTTTTTTCAAAACTTGTTTTATTTGTTCGAACTAATAAGCTGCACTTTCCTTCATCGGACGGAGTTTTATTCACATCGTTGATCATCAACTTCGCACGGATATTCCGACGACAAATGATTACGCAGTTCTGTGATTTGAAAACCGACACTTCTTTTAGGCTTATTATAATGTCTTTGGCTTCCACAACAATAGTCCATTTGATGTCTCTTTAGTCTTACCTGATTGTTTTATAGTTTAATTTGTGTCTCAACAACAACTTCAATCTACGCGTGATGACTTGCACGTCCCGAGGGCCGAGGCTGGTGAAAGTGGCGCGAAAAACCCACAAAGATCGTGAATCCGGCGTTGTGATTGGTTGATTTCAATTATCACGGGTGGCGCCCGGCTTGCGTACGATAAAAAAATTCTGAAATTTTAACCACTTTATGCAGAAAAACTATCGTCTTCAAAATATTCTTTCCGAGGCAAAAAAAAGTTAAAGAGTTAAGTTTCATTAAGCTTGTGTCCTTATTGGTAAATGCTCAAATAATTTGGAAGGAATTAATGCGAGTAAGAACGGACCCGGACTTCAGACCGACGGCGAAGACAGCCCAAGCTACCTGAACAAACACTGAAATGCGAGCAATCAAGGAGTGTAAGAAAGGAAAGACTTTTTGGAAATATCAGATGTTGTGGATGAAGTTACCGTTTAAAATGAGTTTGAATGCCGAATGGTCAATGTTAATACTGACATGCCGCTAATTAGGATCATTTTTGACGTGTGGAAAATCTGGCCGTCGCTGATTTGAACTTTCGAGAACTTGCTATCAAGAAATAATATTTATTGTTTGCAAGGTTTCATTTGCTCAAGCATTCAATGTGAAAAGGTTAGTGACTTTTGTTGTTCATTCTATATTACACTTAAAACCTTTAGGATTGTATTTTCTTGTATTAAAAAGGAAGAAAAGAGAAAAACTGAGCTTATGAGCTGAACTACCGTAATTGGCTTTTTCCGTGTCAACAAACTTTGCACGTGATGTTGATTTCACTTAACATGCAGAAGTTATAAATAGTTGTCACGTTTTGCGACGTTATTAGTTTTATTTTGAAGCATATTTATCGGATTAGCCCTATAGTTTAATACCCCGTTTTTAGTTTTAAAATCCAAATTGCTCGATTTTGCCGGAAAATGATTTTTAAAAACTTTTATAAGATAACGTTCGCTCAAGCGCGGCTCACATCCCGAAAAATTAAATTTAAGCGTAATACAAAACGATTTGTTTGGAAATACTAGCCCGTTGAAACATTCCTTTATGTTACAAAGAAACGCATTTATCCAATTTTGACAACCTGTGCGATGAATTGTGAAAACGAACGGGGGAAATAATCTAATTACGTGTATCATGAAATCGGAGATACCAGGAGACACAAAGGGTCAAAAAGGTCAACACCTTGAGTCTTCGTTCGTTTCGGTGTTATTCAGAAGAATACATAAGACAACGGTTGATACCAGTGTTTTATTAAAATGTCGGATAATTTGACGGGTTTTCCTTTTAGATTGTATATAAACAGAAGAGAACTGATGTTATTATTCGTACGTGGCAATATTTCAATGTTTACACAATTCATTACGCGAGGTCGCGAACGTGATTGAATTCTTGTCTGCGCGATTTGGGCCGCCAAGAGGAATGGCATGTTTTTTATGCATTTTCCCCTTTCGTCCCGGTTTTCCTTCGCTGCTTGCTTCCGGAAAAGCCTGGCCATGCAGACTACGCTATACCAAGTTGATTAGGACTGCCCTCAAGACTTCTCGCTTACTGTAAATCTTGCCGGGAATGAAAAATATCCTCCGCAAAGATCCAGACAAGAATGACAATTTCTCGGCAAGATCCCGGCGGCAAATCTTGCCGGGAATTTTTCTCGCCGGGATTTTATTCCCGCCGAGATTCAGGCGGGAATTTTCCTGAAATTTCCCGCCGGGATCCCGCCAAGAAATTGGCCGCCGAGATCCCGTCGGGAAATTGGCCGCCGGGATCCCGCCGAGAAATTGGCCGCCGGGATCCCGCCGGGAAATTGGCCGCCGGGATCCCGCCGGGAAATTGGCCGCCGGGATCCCGTCGGGAAATTGGCCGCCGGGATCCCGTCGGGAAATTGGCCGCCGGGATTTTCAATCCCGCCGGGATCCCGCCGCGAAAAAAAATCCCGGCGAAATTTCTGGCGGGATCCCGGCGGGATTTTCGGCGGGAATGAAAATCCCGGCGGCCAATATCCCGCCGGGATTCCGGCGGGATCCCGGTACCTTTTTTACAAGGGCCTTACCAGACCATGTTCAGCTTATTTTGCAACCCTATAAATACTAGAATAGACATTGAAAATCCCTGCCATATCCCAGACTTGCTACTTTTAGAACTGTATTAACTGTATTACTGTATTTTTAATAGAAAACCAATTTGTCAACAATGTTGCTGCAATGATTTTATTTCCACATAGGGAAGGCTCTTTCTCTTCTGAGTTTCAATTTGAAAATATTCTTCATCCCACTTATCAGTTTCCTGACAAATAATACCCTATTCCAGACCAAAACTCTCTCAGTGATTTTCTATACCAGGAGTATCCCAGACTTAAATGCTTGAAAACCATACCCTTCACAGTGGCACACTCCATATAACTTATATATAAGTGTACCCCCCCCCCCCCCCCCCCCCAGGTTTTAATGCTTGTGTTGTATGTGTAAACCAGCCTTCTATTCAATAAAAGTGATGACGTCACAAAAACTAAATTTGTAAAATTGTGGGATTTGATTAGATATTCGGAAAGGGCATGACAAAAAATGCCCGCTTGCCAAAAATCAGCATCTTATTGCAATTTGGGGGTGAGATATTGGCACCGTTATGCTCTGATGACACCATACAAATCCTTCTAATTTTTGTCTTCGTTCGCAAATTTAGTACTCTATGCATCAGTCAATTCCAGCAGTGTCCACCCTTCCTCCCTATCCCTGGGCCTATTAAATGGAGATTTTCGGAGGTCAGACATTAGTCCACCTCCAGTATACCCCAAAGCATGATTTTCATGAACACTCAGCAACTACATGTAAAACGGGGGGATCGATACATGTACAATAATATTTACATGTAAATGAGTAATATTATTGTCAACAACAATATTTGAAGCAATTAAGACTCGTGTAAATTAACTTTGGACATCCTTCTCTGATACATCAGATTTGAGGAGTATTCTGGCGAAAGGATGATCGACGGAAAGTCTGTAAACCTTGGATTGTGGGAGGCACCTGGTATGTATGTTTTAAAGTCTTTAATCTTTATGCCATTTGCTGGTATTATTTGAACTTTTTTCAAAGTTCATCCAGTGAGTCAAAAATTAATTTCTTCTGAACAAATTGTTAAGAGCGATTGACTGTAAATAAAATTATAGAAAAATGCTGACTAGGCTTGAAAAATTGAATATCCTGATAACTTTCTACAAAGACACTTTTGGTGAGCTATTATCTTTAGCTGATTATTACCTAGATTTGATATTTCATTTCTTTTAGTATGTACAGTGTACTGGTAAGGGCCAAACTTACTTTCCTTTGTTTAAAACTCATTATCATACATTATCATGCATTTTCATACCCAAAAACAAAGGAAAGTAAATTTTGAACCAAGGAAAATTTTGACCCACAACATATATATTATGATTTCAATATCACACACATTAATGACGTACCACCACTTTTTGCCTTAGTTTAAAAAAAATATAAGATGGTGTAGTTAAAAAAAACATGATACTTTCAAAATGACTGAAAGCTTTAAAAAGTACCAATGGCTACAAATAGAAGATTTATACTTGTTAATAAAGAAAAAGTTATCTCAATTTTTGATGTTTAAAGTTGCACCTTGAAGCAACAATATTATTGGCATTTTTGTGTTCCTCCTTTTCTTGTAAACTATGCAAGAGTATAATTATTGTTAATAATCATATTTCTAGAAAGTTTTTTAAAAAATTTTGAAGATAGCTCCCCAAAAGTGTTGTATCAGAATTTTCGATTTTTGAGCTTCGGCCAACAATTCTCGATATTTACAGTACGTCACACGCTCTTAAAGCTGTTTTTTTTTTTACATGTTATTAATGTCTAGAGATTGGATAGATCAAACTTTGTTCAAAGTTGTCTTTTTTTCTCTAAGAACACTCTTGTAGTCCTGGGGTCAACTTTTACATTGTAATTTACAAGACAGTGTAGCTATTGTTTTCATTTACCTCTGAAACAATGGCTTTGCTCAGAATTTGTCTCAACACTGATTGAAATTCTTTACTCCTCAGGACAAGAGGACTACGACAGACTACGACCCCTTGCATATCCACAGACTGTAAGTCTGTTTTTTATTTCCATTTTAATTTGTTCGGCATGAATATTGCTACAAAGGGGGCAAATTTATATTAAATTTCAAGAGATAACTGCCTTCTCTTCTTTTTCATTTGAATGGTTCGTGTTAGGGATTTTATTTCATCCACAGTTGTAAGGACCACATAACCTGACTGAATTCAAAGGTTGAAACTGCATAAAATTATGAAATTTGCAAGTTTCTCTTGGGCCATTCCTGCATGCATTAATTCCAATATTTGAAGCCATTTTTTTAATTGTTGATTACAATATAGCTCAGTTAATTTTCTTACCAATAACATGCAACCCACTGCACTTCATTCCAGATGGTCCATTGAACTTGAGTTTGGTGGATGTCAATCAAAGGAAATCCATTAACATTCATTTTTTTTTTTTAAGTTCTGACTGGATTTCGAACAGTTTAACTTGAAAAGAAAGGATGCAGTTTTAAATCAATCAAAATGTAAGAAGTCAGTTTCTGTTTTAAATAGAAGCTAGATTTCATTCATTAGGTAAAACACTGTTGCTGTGCATAGCGGTTTTATATTCCGCCTAGAAAATTCATGCGTCACTGAGTTTAAAAGTTTTATTTTAAAAATACAGTTTCTGCAAATGGCAGCTTGTCTTTTTGTTTCAACTGGTTTCGGGTAATAAATTTCGATTGAGTTTTACCTTTTCTTACATTTGGGGTAGAATTGTTGATCTTTTAGCTCTGTTTGCTTAAAATCCTGTCAGAATCCAAAATAATTTTAACGGCTCTTCCTTTGATTGACATCCACTAAAACTAAACTTTGATCTGCCTCTTGCTGGAGGCAGTGGGTCACGTGTTATTTGTATTACCATGTACTGTAAGTAATGTTTACTAGATAAGTGGGAGTGTTGTATCGGCCTATACAATCACAAGCCGAAGGCGAGTGAATGTACAGTGTATAGGCCAATGCAACACAGGCGCGAATGTAGTAAACAACTTGTGAAATTCACATTCACATGTAAATTAGATACAACCACTAGTGAGTTGTATCTGGAATGCAAATTAGATACAACCACTAGTGAATTGTATCAAGATTGTATCGGCCTATACAGGGTAATCATGTGATTGGAATGGCTCATTTCTATTTGTTAGTACCCTGTCGGGAGCTTATGAATTATTAATGAATTTTACAAGATGAAAAATCTCATGTTATTTAAAAGTGAACATACACATACATGCCAACTCTCCCGGATACGGAACAAATCTCCCGATCTCCCGTATGGGTCACCAAATCTCCTGGATAAAAGCGACTTTGGATCTTTTCTCTAAAATAGGCTAAGATTGTAACCCAAATTTTCCCAAAATCCAAAAAAAAAAATGCGGTCTTTCATCATATCTTAACTTCACAAACGCTTTTCGGGTCTCAGGAATGCAGAAAATGGTACCTTTAGAGGGTAAAGCCAAAAAAAAATTTTCCGGACCCCCCTTGACTCTCGAAACTATGTCGCTCAATTCTCGCCTAACTAAATATTGTTTTATATCATTTCAGGATGTTTTCATAATATGCTTCTGTTTAGTAACGCCAGCCTCATATGAAAATGTCAGAACAAAGGTAAGATTAAATGAATATACTACACTGTTACAATCGTGCCAATGTTTCAGCTAATGAAGTCTTCTAGCTTTAATTTGAATATAAGTGAAAATTAAAGACTAATAGACGTATAATTTTAATTTTGTTGATGTTTGTCCAAAAGTGTATTTTCATATGCCGGCCTAATAAAGCAAGCCCACCTCAGTTTGACATGTTTGTGCTCGCTTAACAAAACGTTTTACATGTTTTTGTTTAGTGGTACCCTGAAGTTAGCCACCATTGTCCAAGCAAACCAATCATCTTAGTTGGGACCAAACTTGATTTACGAGACGACAAGGAAACAATTGAAAGACTAAAGAAGGAGAAGGCGGAACCCATACTGTACACAGATGGCTTGAAGATGGCCAAAGAAATAAGTGCACAGAAATACCTTGAATGTTCAGCTCTTAGTAATCAACAAATGGGAGTACAAAACGTTTTTGATGAAGCAATGCGAGCAGGTCTACGCCAGGCTCAAATAAAAAGTTGTGATAGAAAATGCCTGTTATTTTAAATTAAATAAGACAACTGAAGATCAACAGACTGCATTTTCTTGTTATGTTTGAGGTTTTCTGGTTTGCAATTGATCAGTCGATGACTTATAATGTTAGTAATTTGTTCAGAAATAGCTAAATATATATATATATATATAGTCATGCAATTATTTTCCTATTGTTGAAAAAAGAAGAAAAAAGAAGTAGAAAAAAGATTGTAGAAAAAAGAAGAAAAGGGCTTAGTGTAGTGTTCGTGGGCTTTCAAAGCACATACTAATTATTTTATCCTAGTTTTTGAGAACTTTTAAAAAAAGTGACAACAAAAGAAAATAATATATACTGACCCAAGTTCAACAATTCAGAAGACATCTTAAATTCTTAAATATTACAAGATTTTTTTGATGTCCCATTTTGAATGCCTTTAATGTATCTAGCGTAGGGATCATAAATTATGATGGTCAGTGCATTTGACCGGCTGAGATGTGCATGTAGGACCTTTTGCAAATTGAACATATTAATGCAGTAGGAAATAATTTTATAATTTTGTGGATAATTATCACAATAATACTATTTATTTGCATATATAAAAGCGCTTATTCCACTTGTCCAGTGCTAATTACAATAATATTCAAAAAGATACTAAATCAAAATAGATATGTACTAACGACTTGCATATTAAAAAAATAAATGATAAGAAATGGTATTAATAGTAAATACATAATAGTGATGATATTAGTAAAAAAAACTATATATGACAAAAAAAAAGCTAATACACAAATTTAAATGTAATATTAACCCTATTCGGCCTGGGCTTTTTTTGAGTTCCTGTCCCCCCCCCCCCCCCCCCCCCCCCCCCCATTACTTACTTTGCACTTACAGTTTACAGTTTCTTTACTGGGAAATAGTCGAAAAAAAAAACAGTTGCGCAATTACTGTCTTTTTTTTTTTTTATAAAACGCGTATTACATGCATTTAAAGCACTAACTAAACTAGATTAAAGAGAGATTTTCTGGCCATTTTTTATAAAAATTTAACAGATCGTTATTTTTTGAGGCAATGTACTTTTCTGTCTGATAGTTAATTTTGATTTTTTGTTTGTAACCTTCAATGCACGGGTGTATATTCTTTTTTCTACAATCCCAGATATATAACTTACCGATTAATATTAAATAATTAAGTAAGGGACAAGGTGGGTTTATTATGCCTATGATGATTTCTTGAATGCTGAGAACTCTTAAATTTTTTGTTACCGTAAAATAATATCTTTCAAAGTGTTTCCAAAATGTATTCGAAAAAGAACAATAAAAAAAGAGGTGGTCTAATGTTTCTGTTTCACTGTTACAAAAGGTACAGTTTTCGTGTACACTATAACCAATTTTAAATAATTTCTTGTTT
The DNA here is from genome assembly GCA_024195265.1 of Dendrophyllia cribrosa. NCBI lineage: Eukaryota > Metazoa > Cnidaria > Anthozoa > Scleractinia > Dendrophylliidae > Dendrophyllia > Dendrophyllia cribrosa. The sequence continues at coordinate 38,281,846 of JAJLRJ010000009.1, forward strand.
GTATAGAGGATTGAATTTAAAATTTTGTATTGGAAAGCTTTTACATAAGGTTCATATACAACGTTATGAGGAAGGGCGTAAGCAAGTTTTAATTCTTCCTCAGTTAAGTTAAAATTTTGTCTTAGTTTCATAGCATTGTTTGGTAGCTGAGCTTTCCTGCTTATTATTAATGTATAGAAGTCTTTCGATTTCTTTTTTGAAATATCAAAAATAACATTGTTACACTTAAAATAAGGAAGGCGCATATCGAACTTATTCTCAAGTGTTTTTAAGTTACACGGTATAGAGTGTCTAAGACCAATCCATGTAAGAAAATTGGCTTTTGGAATTTTTTTCCTCATTATTTCGAAAGCATTTATATTATTTAGATTTAGTAACAAATCATTGACAGTGCAGATTCCAGCATTGTAATAAGTTTTATAAAAAACAGGTTTTCCATCAATTCTAATGTCTTTATTGTTCCAGATTATAAAGAGCCAGTATTTTTCTTCAAAGAAAAGATCTCGAAATTCTGACCACCAAAGCAAAAGTTCTCTATAGAAAGTTGAGATTGTTGAAAGATCCTTTATCGAGTAGTTGCACTCAAAGATTAATAAATCCCCAAGTTGTTTTAGAAGGTGTATTAAATAGAACTTCCATGTACTATCACTATTATTAAAAATTCTTTTCAGCCAAGCCAGTCTTAAGGCCTTGATCATACTTTCAATATCTATCATTTTTAAACCACCTTCTTCGAGAGTGTTTATGGCCGAAAGCCTCGTCACTTTATCTTTTCCTTTCCATAAAAAGGTGAAAATTATGTGATTAACTTGCTTAATAATGTCTGATGGAGTTGGTAATAATGAAGACACGTAGACTAATTTGGGGATGAGTAGAGATTTAATTATAGTAACTTTGCCATAAAGAGATAGCCCTCTTGAAGACCAAATGTTTGTAAGTTTCTTCATCTTATCTAGTTTATCTCGGAAATTTTTTTCATAGAGTAATAATTGGTCATATGTAAAAAATACACCCAAGGCTTTAATGGGTTCATTTGGCCAATTTATACCGAGTGGTTTTTCATCGTTATTCTTTTGAGACCCAATCCACATACCTTCTGTTTTTGAACTGTTGATTTCAAGTCCGCTTAAATTTTTAAAATGATCTAATTGTTGGAATAGAGCATTTGCCGAGTCCAAATTTGAAAGGACCGCAGTAGTATCATCTGCATATTGTAAAATTTTTGTTTCATTGTTGCCTATTTTAATTCCCTCGATTTTTGGATCTTTACGAATAGAAATTGCCAAGGTTTCAATGACTAGGAGAAAGAGGTACGGAGAGAGTGGGTCACCCTGTCTCACACCTCGCGCTAGGGTGAAAAAATCTGATGCTAAGCCATTATTTATAACGCAGCTCTCGATGTTGTGATAAAATGTTTTGACCCACTTGATTAAGTCAGGCCCGAAATTAAAAGCTTTAAGACAATCAAAAAGGTAGTGCCATTCTACAGTATCAAATGCTTTCTTAAAATCAATAAAAATCAAAATGGCCGCAATGTTTTCATTGTCTGTGAATTCCATGATGTCAAAAATCGATCTTACCGTTTCTCCGATGTAGCGATCTTTCACATAACCTGTTTGATTGTGATGGATAATGTTTGGCAAGACATTTTTAACCCTAACTGCGATTACTTTTGAAATGATTTTAGCATCAACATTAATTAGAGATATAGGTCTCCAATTTTCTATCAGTGTTCGATCTTTACCTTGTTTCTCAATTAGAGTGATGACTGCCTTTCTTTGCGAGCTGGACATTTCTCCATATTTAAAGGACTCTTGTACACATTCCATAAAGGATTCGCTAATTAAATTCCAGCAGATTTTATAAAATTCTATTGGTAATCCGTCATTGCCAGGTGATTTGTTGTTTTGGAAGCTGTTTAAAACAGACTCTAATTCCACAAAAGATATTTCACCTTCGCATGATTCTTTTTGTTCTTCTGATAATGTTGGTATATTTAAATTGCTTAAAAACGGTTCACTGATTTTGATGTTGGTGTCATTGAATTGTGATTCATACAAACTGCGATAAAAGCGTTTCTGTTCTTCAAGTATTTTATAAGGATCAGTTGTAATGACTCCGCTTACGCATAATTTTCTAATATGCTTTTTAACGTTATTTCGTTTTTCTAAATTTAAAAAATACTTTGAACTTCTTTCTCCGTGTTCATGCCAACGAGCTCTCGCGCGAATTATGATACCTTTCGTTTTTTCTTCGTAAAAATTTTCTAGGACTTCTTTTGCTTCATTTAAAAGGTTTTGATTAATGATAGAAGGAACTTCTTCGTATCTCTTTGTTGCTTCTTCATAAGTAGTTTGTATGAGTTTCTCCCTAGCATTCCGTTCTTTTGCCTTTTGTTTAGAATAAAAAATTGCATGGTTTCTAATTTTATATTTCAACCAATCCCAGACGGAGCGTTTATCTGAAAGGTTATTTATGCCAGTTGTTTTCCATTCTGGAAAATTATTTTTTAGTTCATTCAGGTAATGTTCATCCTCAAGAAGAGATACATTCATTTTCCAATAGCCAGGACCTTTGACACTTGGATGTGAGTCCTTTAAAGCAAGGTCGATTGCTGCATGATCTGTTCTTATCGCTGGAATTATATCTGTTGATTCCACAAAATCATGCAAATTGTTTGATATTAGCCAATAATCTAACCGGCAGAATACTTGTGGCGAGCTTTGGCTCCAGGTGTAACTTTTAGTTTGAGGATTTTTGATTCTCCAAATATCAACCAAGTCAAGCTCATTTTGTAAACATTGGATGTTGTCTATTACATTTTTCCTTGGTACCATTACACCACCTCTTTTGTCAAGCTTTGGATTTAGCGGGCAGTTAAAATCTCCACCACAAATAATATTTTCCTCGCAATCTAGATTTTCTGTTTGTAGTGTTTTATGTAGATTTTTGAAAAATTGGCAGGTTAGTTTGTCCTTGTTTGGTGCGTAAATATTAATTAAGACATAAATTTTATCTTCTATTGCTACTTTAAGAATAATAAAACGCCCTGTGGGATCTGACACCGTGTTTTGAATTATGCAATTAAGGCCATTTCTAATTAACACTGCAACCCCACAAGAATTTGGACTTCCATGCGAATAAACAATTTTTCCACCCCACTCGTTCATCCATTGTTTCTCTTGCTCTATTCGAGAATGTGTTTCTTGTAGAAATATGATGTCAGCTTTTCTTTTGCGACACCATGTGAATATAGTTCTTCTCTTTTGAAAATTACCAACACCCCTTACATTGAGGGAAACTAATTTAAATGCCTTCACCATCTAGCAAATATTTTGTTAATAGTTTTTTTCCTCTTTGATCTAAATACTTTGAACACTAAGAGTCGAGAACCAGAGTGATGTTTCGATATTCTCAATACACACGACTTCTTGGTTTCTTTCTATATATACTGCATGTAATAAAAAAAAATAATTTCCCGCACAAAGTTATAGGCAAACACAACACAAACACATAAGCATAATATAAACACAAATAATTTATCGTACCAGCAAGTTGTCTCTTTCGCCGTTCTCGGGATTATATAGAGTATTTCATAATATTTCCATAATAGGGGAGCTTCTTGGTTTCTATTCCACGGTAGATATGCCCATCGATAATTAATTTGTCGAATTTAAAAAACGCCTTTTTATGTTCCTGTTTCGCTTTCTTCAAGATTGGATACAGTGCCTTGTGTATATCTTCCACTTCTTTTGGATAATCATCAGAGATCCCTATGCCCGTTCCATGCAAATTCTTTAGAAAAGAGCGTACATGTTCTTTGTCTTGATAGTGGCTGAATTTTGCTATGATGGGTCTTGTGTTACGTTGGGATTCTTCTTTAGGTTTTGCACTTGAAATTCGATGCACTCTTTCAAAACGAATGCCTTTAACAGCTTCTGAGGGAATTTGCATTTGATTTGTGAAGAGTTTTCTTACTACTTCTTCGGTTTTTTCTTCTGGTTCTTCTTTTATGTTATAAATTCGAATATTTTCTCTCCTAGTATATGCTTCAAGCTTTATGTTTCTTCGCTTAAGAGCCTCAAGGTCAGCATCTATTAAATCTAAGTCGTCGCTATGTTCGTCCACAATCGCCGTTGTTTTCCCTACCTCCTTCTGAAGTTGCTCGATGTTTCCTTGTGCAAACGTGAGTGACGTTTTCAGATCTTTGACTTCTTCTCGTAAATCAATAATCATACTCTTCAAAGACTGAATTTCTTTAAGTTCTGACAGAACTCTGTTTAGCTTCTCATCTAAAGCGTCAAGACGAGCATCTGTTGAACGGCTTTCCTCTGTCATGGCCGCCACGTGTTCATCACTGTCGTCATCTGTAGGTGTGCTATTCTCTCTTAATCGTTTTCGTTCTTTACGGTCGGCGGATGATTTGTCTTCTTTATCTTTCCCCATAGAAATTTTGTTCCCACGAGCGGCGAAAGGTTAGAAATTTAGATGAACATTTCTCAAAGAGACGGACACTATCAAAACGTGTCCACCTTCAAAGAGTCACACTGTGACATAAAATTTTAGGAAAAGTCACAAAGTTTGATGGCGTATAACACTAAATGCTCTCTTAAATAAACGAGTCTTCAAATTAATTTTTCTCTTATAATTTTCGTTATACAAAATGTCATCTGTGGCAAAATCGGTTGAAGAAAAAATAAAAAATTACAGGAGCCAATTTATTAAAACTTTTTAAACAATGTTTTAACTGTTTGGAAATTTGAAAGAATACTGAATGATGTTAACAAACCCTATAACAAGTTGATCCCACAGCCTACAACCAACTGCTACAAATTTAGGGCTAGAAAAGGCCACCCCCTACAGTCTTAGGCACACCGTGACACAAAACATACTTTATTCTGACAACACTGAATGTCTTACAGCATTAAGTTGCCTATTAATACTGTTGTTCCTTGATATTTTTATCTATCTTTTATATGATATATTTATTTTATAGCTTTTTATATTAATTTTGTATTTTATTGCATATTGTTATATTGTATATTAAATTTTTAATTTTGTTAAAATCCATTGTATTTTGAAACTTTATAAAGATGGCTGAATAAACATTACTATTACAGTACTAAACCAATGCAAATATGTTTCAGCCCCCTTTTTGGGGACACTTGATCTTTCAGTGTGCACAAAATTACAATTTATTATTGGGTTCCCATATTAGGGTAATACAGTTACTGATATTTTGGTTTTAAATTGGTGATACGGACCCCATTTTCCTTCTTTTTAATAAACTAATTTTAATTAAATAGTCCGTTTGGAAATAATCCTCCCCAACCCTGTCCCTGATAAGCCCCTCCCCCCACCCCTGTCCCTGATAAGCCCCCCCCACCCCATCCCCGATAAGCCCCCCACCCCCGTCCCCTATAAGTCCCTCCCCACCCCTGTCCCTGATAAGCCCTTCCTCCTTTACTGAAGCCCAAAGTGAGCCAATGCAAATATGATTCAAGGCAATTTGTGGAACACTTACCTGGTTTTTAGTTGAAGGATGCGTTCCTTTCTTGTCATAAAACCACGCAGGAGTAGAAAGCAGTAAAAAGTGTCGAAACCTTCTGGTATTTTTTCAAAAATTATGCAGTCCCTTTCCCCTTTAATCAGGTCTTTACAAAGCGCAATACCCACCTGTCATCATTGTAATTCAACTTCAGGGAGAAAGGAAGATGCTGCAAAGCAAGTTTAGAACGAGATCTCTGGCCTGCATGCAGGCATTCCTATTTCCTTTGCTTTACATGGAAATAGGAAATGGGGGATCTCATACCAGGATCTCATATTATGGGCGTGTCCCCCAGTTATTAATTTTGAGGTGAAATAAGTTACAAGTACAATCATTACTTAAATATTTGCCCCCTTCATATTTTAGAACTGCAGAGGAGGCCTGGGTACAACCCTTTGACTTATCACCAGGCTCTCTCCGTTCATTTTCTGTTCTTGCAAGAATAAGGAGAGGGAGATAGTAGCAAAAATCTTGTAAAAATATAGCTTACTTTTATCTTATTGGAAGGACGCAATCCTCTGTGTTGGTTGCCCCGTGCCTTGCATGCAGAAAAGTTTGAGATTTTTTGGTGTATGGACTGCCGTTTGGCCACCCCTAATTGCTTTTTTCGGGGCTCATTTCCACCAGAAATTCCTTCGAACATGTTTCCATAATCTCTGATTACTGCTAGTCTTATCGTGATTTAGATTATGTGAAACTGCAAAAATGGCAAAATTCTCTCTTTATGTTTGCATGATTTATATGATGAAATAAAAGTTTCAAAAAAAATCTACAAAATCTACACCTTTCTTTTGTTTTAGGTTTTAACTCTTTAGACCGGACATTAGATATTAAAAAACTTTGTAATTATAATAATGAATTACCAAAAAATATAATTACTTAACTGATCTATATCAAACCTTACTTTTAGATTTCAAAAATAGTTACTTCTTTGTTATTACCCCAAGTTCTCTATTGTGTAAAATTTATTTTTATATAAAAACATTGAAGCCCAGGTTGGCCAGAATTTTAACTGAAGCGTATGTGCTAAGAACGTACCCATGCTGAAATTTAGTTAAAAATTTCCATTCCATTGTTAACAATTTGGCTAAAAAACCCCGAATGTACATGCAAGTCTTTGTCCATTTTATAATAGAAAACATTGTCAAATGATTTGCAAATTTGAAGAACTTATCCTATACTTCTTTATTCTCATTCAAAACTATGATTTTAATACTGTACTATTTTCATGCTCAAATCGCCAAAATAAAAATGAGAACATCCAGTCTCCGCTCAGCCTCAGCCCAAAAATTAGATGTTCTTAAGGCCTGGCTAAACTAGGAAACATTGTTGCGGAAACATTGTTTCTTGTAATGTTTCCAGGGTGGCTAAATTAGCGGGAAGCAAACAAAATTTTTTGCTGCCCTGGTGGCTAAACGAGAAAACATTGTTTCAGAAACAAAATGGTCACGCATGCGCATTGTTGTACGCTCGCCGGTCCACTCCCCGTTGCTAGGAAACATTTTTAATGAGCAGCACTGGAAACTAGTCAACATTGCTTTCATGGTGGCTAAACTGGGAAACATATGTTTCGGAAGCAAAATTTGTGTCCGGGAAGCAAAAACATTTTCTTGTTTCCGAGCAGCAAAATTTGTTTCCGCAACATATGCTTCTCGCGTGGCTAAACTGGGAAACATTTGCCTCCGCAACAATGTTTCCTAGTTTAGCCAGGCCTTAATATATACATGTAAGTATATATGGGCCATGTACTGGTTTAAACTGGGAGGGACTCCCAAATGACGAAGTTGATCATTGTAGCTATATTGGGTAAAATTTGTACACTGGTACCGCTTTAATAGCTAGGGTACAGATGTACTTTTTTCAAATCCTTCCCCACCTCCTGCCATAATAAAAAAAATTCTTACATCACGCACTCGGCCCATAAATCTATTGCAGTGAAAAAATGCGAAGTTTGCTTTTGGATTCTAGGACAGATTTCTTTTTTTTTTTTTAAAATGCAGCCTAGAGGGTTAGGTATGCAAATAGGTTCGCTCCTGGCCAGAAAATTAAAGGAGACATGTTGTCAATATTAATTTTTTAATGCTGCCTATATTTTTTAACCTTGTGCAGTTTTATTTCTTTTCCTTTTATTCTACTCATCCCCCTCAACTTATCAAACAGCAATGTTTTACAACGACAACAAAGGAACACATCCTTTAACTAACAACCAGGGAAATGTTTCACAAAGTGGCTGAAACAATTTATTATTGCCATTAACTTTGGCTTATATTAATAATAATAATAATAATTCTAATAACAGAGGTTTTAGATAAACAATTAAGAATAAAAATTAGCGATAAAGGTGTAGAATGACGTTTCGATGACTCATCATTTTCGAATTCATGTAACTGAAGTCTTGTGAGTTCATTATAAATTATAATAAATTTATAATGTCTTGTTGCATATGATAATAATAATAATAATTATAATAATAATTATATGTTTATTTTAATAGTGATCTCAAGTTTAAAAATACAACTTATGAATTTACAAAAAAAGTATAATTTATAGCAATATGCTATAAAATATAAAAAAGAGAGATAAAAATATCAAGGAACAACCATAAATATAATAATCACAAGGCAACTATGGAGCCCTCAGGTTTGAGCTGGTTCACGAGTTGGTTAAACTTGTATTCATGAGTTGGCTTATAGAAGCCTTTGATCTTGTTTGAGGTTTTCTGGCTTGGTCAGTCCAGGGGTTTCAATAAAATTAAGAGTAAGTGGCAATATTTATAAAATAGACGGCAGTGGCAACAAAGAGGCCATAAGGCCCCTTTCCTCTAGGAAATCTAGGAACTCCGAAATGGCATTTCCAGCATTCTGGGCATCAACTTCAGTGAAATTAATGGGAAAGTAGGCGGCAATAACTTTGGAAGTAGCCGGTGGAATTCGCCGGTTTCCGGCTTCTAATGAAACCTGTGTCAGTCTGTGACTAATAATATTATAACAAACTTGATTGAAATTTTGCCTCACAGGTATAACTGGTATAACTCGTTTAACTGGTCTAACTTGTTCAACGCTTTGCATATTCACAAGTTCAAAATGTAGTCTTGTGTCCCTCAGTAGTCTCTATAATAACAGGCATTTTCTATCAGGCTTCTCAGGCCTTTTTATCTGAGGTCGTAGACCTGCTCGGATTGCTTCATCAAAAACTGTTTTCACTCCCTTTTTTGTAAGAGCTGAACATTCAAGGTATTTCTGTGCACTTATTTCTTTGGCCATCTTCAAGCCATCCGTGTATGGTACGGGTTCCGCCTTCTTCTCTTTCAGTGTCTCAATCGTTTTCTTGTCGTCTCGTAAATCAAGTTTGGTCCCAACTAAGATGATTGGCGTGCTTGGACAGTGGTGGCTAAGTTCAGGGTACCACTAAACAAAAACATACAAATGTGCATGTAAATCTTCAGTGTGTGACCACCCGAAATACCAGACCAGGGGAAGGAGGCTTATATGGCTTATTAGGGGAAGGAGGCTGGCCTTATGAGGTGGTCACTTACGAGAGATCAAACTCAGTGGTCATAAAGTTCATTGAATCACAGAGCAGGTGGCATTGGCGTGTCATAAACTAAAACCAAAACAACCACTCTAGCAAATCGACACAGATGCAGACAACCTGAATGAACCAATCAGAGCTCAAAGCAAATTAATACATGTAGCCAGTGCCTGAAGTGCAGGAAAATGCCTGCAAGCAACTCACAATTGGTTTTGATAATTTGTTGAAGTCAGAAGGGCACAATGGAGGCCCACTTTTTGAAAAATGTCTACTCAAGGCACTATTAAAACTGAACTTTATTTAATCTTACCTTTGTTCGGACATTTTCATACGAGGCTGGCCTTACTAAAGAGAAGCATATTATGAAAACATCCTGAAATTATAAAAATAAAACTCATTTAGTTATACGCTGTATGAGATACATTTAGTTCCTTTCAGTCATGTCATGTGGTCCTTGCATCTCTGGATGAAATGAAATCCCTTTGAAGGCAACCATTCAAATGGAAGAAGGGAATGGTTACCGCGCACTCTTAATCCAATTTATTGCCCCCTAATTGTTGTGACATTCATGTCAAAGAAAATGAAAATAAAAATCAAACTTACAGTCTGTGGATATGAGAGGGCCCGTTGTAGTTCATCATAGTCATCATGTCCTGTGGGGAATAAAAAATTTCAATCAGTGTTGAGACAAACTTTGAGCAGTGGTATACGGTCTCCTGGATCAGCTTTAAGAATTTCTTAGCAAAACAATTTTGACAACCGAAGATGAATTTTGAAACAGGTTCAAATAATAATTTATAGCAATGGCAGAACAACATACCCACTGTGTCCCATAATCCAAGGTTTATAGGCTTTCCATTGACTATCATATTTGCAGAATAGTTATCAAGTCTGATGGTATTGGAGAAAGACAAATTTTGATTAGTCCGGCCTTACATGTAAATGTTGTGACTGACAATAAAATTACTTTATGGTTTGAATTTTACTTTGGTTGGAAAAATTTACAGTTGGTCACTTTGAGGTCGAGGATGACAAAATCATGCCCCAGGGTACACTGGAGGTGGGCTAGTATGCTTTATCCCGGTGTTTGGTCATGAAAAAAAGCACCATTTAATGTCCTTGGGAGGGGAAGGGAGGGTGACTGTTTCACTTCCAGAGTCAGTTATGGAGACAAGTACAGTGTAGTGTAGTTTTAACTTTTGAAGTCTGTGGATTAAATCTACTGTAGCTTATGGTGTGACCATTTTAATGGAACCTCTTCAGCACTACTTTACATAGCACTGTTTGTTTCTCAAACTTTGGAACTGTGTATTTCAAAGGTTAAATTTTATAACCACTGAAAAGAATTTTCAGTTCATATGCACTTTAAAAAAGTAAATTTGAGATTTTTTTCGGATATTTTTTTTACCGCACTCAATAAACAACACTTTTCCTGAAAGGTACTTATCCTTTATTTCTAAATAAATCTAGCCTGCGTGACAGGCGTAAATGGGGATGGGGAAGGGGGAATCAAGCAAAGGGTTTTGGTTTAAGCCTGGTTCACACTTGTGACATGTAACAACACAAGAACATGGATGTGTTGTAGGTTGAAATGAAATTCAGGTTAAAATGATTTCAACCCAGTTTGATTTTGAATTTCTTTTGTCTTTGATTCATTATCATAAATCAGAAACAAAGGTAATTCAAAATCAAGCTGGGTTGAAATCATTTTAACCTGAATTTCATTTCAACCTACAACAGATGTATGACATAGAGAAAACGCCAGTTTTTCGTTATGCTGTTATGTTTTTGTCATTATGTTGTGTTGTTCACACCATAGCCACATAAAACATTGACGTATGTGGTATTTTGCATTTGTGTAACCTCACCATTATGTTGTTATGTCGGTAGTGTGAACCGGGCTTTACACAGGAAATCAAGGAGAAAACAATAGGGGGTACTCTCTTTTATAGCTATATAGGTATGACTATATAGGTATGCTGCTGTGAAGGGTATGGTTTTCAGGCAGTTTAGTCTAGAATAGGGTATACTGTAATAATCAGAGAGTTTTGTCTAGACAAGGTTTACTGGCAAATGGCATTTAAAAATCGGTACGGCGGGCAGTACAGCATTTTTACTGATCCCTGTTAACTAATAACTGTGATAGTGAACGGGTTTCTGGAAAATAGCGAGTCTGGAATAGGTCTAGGATAGGGTAGTGTTTTTTGGTGTTTAGTCTAGAATAGGGTTGAAAAATGCAGCTAAAATGGTCTACTATAGGTTAAGGGTCTTAGAGTCCCAGCGGCACACCCCCACCCAAAAATTTGCAGAGTACCCCCCCCCCCCCTCCCAGGAGTACATGTACGCCGTTCAACTGCCATCTTGTTGTAGGAGTAAACGGAGTAAACAGTAGAGTGCTGGAGATGCCATGAGATGTCCATGTCATGTCAGGTGTCCTGTCAGGGGGGGGGGGGGGGGGGGGATGCAAGGTTGCACTGATTGAATGACAAAATAATAATAAAAGAAGTAATGTAATTAAAATTTTATTGAAAATAAAACTAGACAGGTTAATTCCCTGTGGCATTCCTTGTGGTGTTGGGAGTACTTAATAAATGATGAATCTATAGGTCACGATAATTGGTTTATATTGCTGCTGGCACCCTTGTAAATTATAAATTAAGCTTAATCCTCTTGATGATAATAAAAGCAAACGCAAATCAGAACCAGGGGCCGATAACGTGTTTAATTCAAGTCACAATTGTCATTCAACCATACCCTCCGTTAAACCATCCTTAACAGTTCAGTTCGTCTGGCAATAAAATTTATGACTGATCTGTAAATAATGTTTATCTTGGCTAGCTATATTGTCTTTCGGATTGTGTATTGTTATTTTAGAATTAGTCTTATTTTAGTGTACCCATTTAGTTGAGGGTTTTTACCCTCGGCTTGGCACTATATTTGACACTTAAATAAAGTCATTGTTGTTGTTGTTGTAGTAGTAGAGTAAAATAACTGCTGTCTCAAAGAACAGGTGTACTTACATCGTTGGAATATACTCCCCCGGAAAGGAATTTGTAGTGTAGCGGATCAGCAAGCAAGTCTTGCCAACGGCACTATGAGAAGGAAAACAGAGGAAAAGCACTCGGTAAAAAAAAAGAAAACAAACAAAAGAAACCATTCAACGATTTCAATGACATGCAAATTAAATGGCCGCGGGTTTTGCCCGCGTTTAGTACCCGTCTCCCACGACCACACATTTGATAGCTTGCATTGCGGTGTAAAACTCGTTTTTTGATGAAGATGAAAACGACTTCAGCTGGCAAAACTTTCTCACTAAACGAGAGCTTCAAGTGATCGATCTGCCAGCTTGCCATGCTTGGATATTGCTTGAACCGCTCTGCAATATAATTACCCCCAGCGAGGACGTTAAAAATAGTCGTCATGTGATAACCGGCACCGCTTGCGCTAATACGAAAGAAAAGCAACCGCTCGGCATGTAAAAGACCCATAAAAGGCGTACTTTAGAAAACGTGTTGTTTAGACCTCGTCTGACGTATTGGCTTGTTGGCTTTCTGCCGTGTCAAAGTTTTCAATTCAGCATATGGCTTTTTTTATACACTGTCTATGCCCCTTATGTAAGCTTATACTGGCCTACTGGGTGTTGTCCCGCGCGGTATACTCCGACACGATAGAGCCCAAACTGAAATGTGACATGCGTTGTTTTAGGATTGTTAGACGCTATAAAAATCCATTTGAGGCAAGCCCATCAAACGAAATTCTGGTACCTTTTAGAATGTTTTTCGAAACTCCCGTCATTTTTATATGGGAACCCCCCACCCACCCCCCAACGAGATGCTGGATCCCCGTTGTCTCGCGCGGTATACTGGTGCTCTGCTGCAAGCGAATCCGTCTGTCAGTGTTCCCTGTTCCAATGTATTTGTTGACAATTTCAAAACAAATATCCTATAAAATACTGATATAATGCGCTGGTCTTTAAAAAACATTTGAAACCTAAAAAGGATTGCTCCAACCTCTGGGGAAATGTGCAGATTTTTTTATTTCATAGCTATTTATAGCAAGCCTCCTTCGCGCGCAGACGGCACACAGACGGCACACAGACGTCCTTTGGGCTCGTCACGCGAGAACTGCTCGAGAATCGCAGTAAATGAACCGAAAGAGTCTGGTGATGATTAAAAAAGGTTGTACCCAGGCCTCCTCTGCTTTTAAATTAAGAAGTGGCGCGAAAAGTCGCGGAAATATTTTTTGCGGGAAGATGTTTGTCAAATTTATCTCGTAATTTTCAAAATATTTGCCTGATAAACAACTGTAATGGCTCAACGAGGAATAACGTAAGTCTTAACATTCTTGTTGTTGTACTAGAAGACTTCCACGAAGAGTTAGGCTATGTTTTAAATGTTTACATGACAGAATTTGATCGTTGATTCGATCTTGATCGAAAATTTGTTTGCAGCGCCTTCTTTTCTCCGAGTACCAAACTAAAAAGCGAGTCTAAAACCAAAAAAAATGAAGTAGATGATCAGGAATTGTCCAGGTATGTGAAGGTCATAAGATGAGATCCCATACCGTTCTTGATCAACATATTTTTCGTGGCATCTCTTACCACACACTTCCAATATGGCCGGAGGTTTGCCAAGTCAGGGGGGGGGGGGGGGGGGGGAGGGGATGTTTGGGTCACATGGTGACAAAAGTAGTAATAACAAGTCATTGGTGACTGTAACTCAGCAATAGAACTTAATTTTGTATACCTGCCAGCCATTCCAAAGTCAAATGCCTGGGATTTTGGTTTTCATATAACCCGGCCCAAATTTGGAAGATGTTCTGACTATTTCCGAATACAGACAAAGATTTCTGAAAATGTACAGGACTATTTTTTAATTAAAAAGTAGTCCAGATTAGTAAGTATGTCAAACATGAGAAATTGGCCTGTATGCGTGAGATCAATGTTTTTGAACAGCAGCATGAGACTCACGCATCATACGTGAGAGTTGGCAGGTATATAAATTTTGGATCATTAAAAAAAGTGGCGCTCTCCTCTAGGAGGCCCCCATTATTGTACATCCGCAGCCCCTTTGGTGATAAGATTAATTCAAGGGTGATAAGGTAATCAGTGTGTTGGCATCCTTTGGTCTTTATAGCGATTTTTCTGAGGGTGTAGTAAAATACACTGTTTCCTCTTGAGAAGAAGCCAAAGTTTCTGATAGGTCATGAATGATTACCTTCATTTAGCTATATTCAGAGATAAACGAAAATAAAATTGAAACTGTTTTGAAAATAATTTTCAAATCACAGGGAGGTTTGACTGTGGTTTAATTGTTTGTTATAATATTCCAGGAGCAAAGATGTTGACACAAAAGAGAGAACACCACTGAAGTTCAAACCACCATCCACTGAACTGGACTCCCCACCTGCCAAAAGGTCTCGGCAAAAAAAATCCAGACGGATACTTGATGATAGTAGTGATGAAGAAAATGATAAAAAGATCGTAGAAGAGTCTTCAGTGAAACAAAATGGACACGTGGAGGAGACGAAACAAGATACCGTGGGACAAAAAGATGCCAATTTAGTGAAGAATGATAAAGTTGAAGATGATAAAGATAAAAAAAAACTGATAGAGGTTACCTCTCTTCAAAATGAGCTAACTCTTGTACCAAAAAGAAAGACAGGTCAGTGAACCAGTGGATTAACCTTTTCACTTACAGAGTCATTTATGAAGACATGTAGTGTTGTTCTAACGTCTGAGTCTGTCAACGAAATCCTCTGTTGTGACCATTCAAATGAAACCTCTTCAGCAGTAGCTTAACTGTTTTGCATGGTTCCATTTGTTTTTCATTATTTTACAAAGTGAAATTTGGGATTTTTCTTGAGAGTTAAAGGGCAAAGTACTGCTGCCATGCAAAAAAGGTGATAATAATTTCACAAGCCAAGTGGCTTATCAGGTCTAATTTCTAGTTTCCTTGTTATCAAATGTCTTGGACCATTACCCACATAGTTTTATTCATTGATACCCTGGGTAAAAAGAGTCTTGCCTCTGGACTCAACATAAAGACAGAGATCAGCTTTCTGAGCACACTGACCTTCAGGGCAGATGTCTGTTGTGCAAACCACTTGATTATCATGCCTCAACAACACCATGCAACCATTTTTATAGACTTGCCTACAAGTCGAATTCATTGAGCACGGGGGTGGGGGGGGGGGGGGGGGGACTCCCCTACAAAATGACGGGTACATGTACTTGTCGGAAAATTTTGAAAAACACCTTAAAAGGTACCAGAATCTCATTTGATAGGTGTGGCTCAAATATATCTTTATCCCTAAGAGGTACATGTACCAACTTTATACAACACAAGACATTTTCTGTCATATTTTTTCAGCTCAATACCCTAAAAGGTACTACGATAATTCTAACCATGGTCATTTTAGATTTCAGCACCCTAAGCAGTGCCAATCTCCAAATTTTGACCTTTAAAAGGTACAACGAGCACCCCCGCCATTTTCATATCGGGGTTGGGGGGGGCTACTCCTAGACCAAAACAAGAAAGAAAGTCTACTATTTTTATACATAATGTCTGTATCCTGATTTGAGCGAACTGATTGGCTAAAGTACAACAGTTTATACAGAGTTATAATTTGTATCAACAGCAAGAAAACCTGCAAAGAGGAAGGCTCCTAGTGAGCAGGAATCTACAAATGAGAATAAGGTACACCTAGGCCTGTTGAATACATGTAGCTTTTACCTTCTTGTAGTGTCATAGTGGTCTTATCCCTTGGTTATGTCCCTGACTGGTTAAAATAAATTGGAAATCATAAATTTAGGACCGAATCATGCTAGAATATTTACCAGGAGGTGGCGGACAGAGGTGTTTCAGCTTTCCAATTCCTGTTCCTGTTCCTGTTTCCTTTTAACTTCCTGCTTCCAACAAAATTGCATTTTTTCTCACAGTTCCCAACATCTCGCAAAGGTCACTTCATCCCTGTCTCTACCCCCACTCCCCTTCTTTTCGCACCCTGTTCCTGCCCCCTTTTTCCCACTTACCCCAGTCATCGCCCCACGCCCCCCCCCCCCCCCCCCCCCCCCCCCCCCCCCCCCCCCCCCCCCCCCCCCCCCCCCCCCCCTCCTGTCCCCTTATATAATCAGTATTCCAGGGGCTTCTCAGCTGTAATAGTGACAGGGACATGCAAATGAGGCCAAATTGTTAGACCTAAAAAAGTCCAATGTCCCAGAACATACAGTAACCCCCAAAAAGTCCCTTTTCCTTCTCCCAATAAGTGGTCTTGACTCACTTATAGGGTAACCCCTTGGGCACCCACTGCACCAAACTCACCTCATCAGCCAAGCCAGTTTGCATTCCATGTAAATCCCATGCCTAAGATACTTCAAAGGTATTCCAAAGGCTACACCAAGCAGCAAAGTTCTTTGAAACCTAAAATATGAATCAATCAAAGACTGCAATAGTTTGCCACAGTCTTTTAAACCCAAGAGCTTCGGTGTAATCCACATGGAATGCAGACTGGCACCCAAGACAATCTGGAATATTTTGCTGATTTAATAAACATTTAAACATCCATTAATTTTTTTCCTTGTGGTTTCAGGGTGTTAAAAGAGCAAAGTCAGAACAGCTTTCCAAAGAAAGTGAAAATTGCAATTCTGGTGGGGAACCATGTGACAAAGAAGACAAGAAGACAGCATTAAACTCCCTTGATAAAGAGGATGGAAAGAAAAGTCTGGCATCTGGAGGAGAAGCAGATGTTCAAATGAAACGAATGCCAGAATCTAAAAATAAAAGCAGCAAGGAAAGCAAAAAAGAAAAGAAAAAAGCTAAAAAAGACAGTAGTCAAGAAGAAGGAAATTCCAAGAAAATAAAGGACAAGGGTCAATCTGGTGAAACAGATGATGGCAAAGAAGATAAATCAGGAAGCAATAGTGAAGTGGAGACAGCTGTGGACAAGAAAACGAAGAAGAAAAACAAGAAAGGAAAAGAGAGTGAAAGTCAAGAAGAGGGTAAAAAGAATGTTAAAGAAGAAAATGAACCAAAAAGTACAAAAAATGATGTAAAGAAACATCAAAGTAGTCTGAGCAGCATGAACAAAGGGGAAGAACCAGCAGTGAAGAAAGAAAAAAGTGCAAAACAAGAAGATAATGAAGATACCAAGAGTGAAAAGAAGACCAGTGGAGGATTCAGTGATTTTTTCTGTAAGTACCTTTAGTTAATATTACTGTAAATTTTCAACATCAATTTAGTTCATTAAATTGAGTGGAGAATATTTTGTAGCACTAAATTTCCATGTTTGGTTGCACAATTTACTTGACATTTATTCTACTAAATAAGTGACTTCCATAAGAAGTGCTAAAGATAAACCACAGTCTCTTAGTCCAGTGTTTGCCTGTCAGTCTTGAAAACTACATGCATGGTCAATGTTTTGAGCTCTAATTTCGTCTCTCATGTTTTGTCTGGGGCCTTTTCTTGACATCAGAAAATTCATGGTAAATGCGACTTAAACTCATTGTCAATAGATGACTGTGTGAGGGTCAAGCTTTCAGCCAGCAGGGTGTCCAGGCGTCCTGTGGATGCCCACTTTTTAAAGAAATTTATGAACATTTCACCTACTCCTTTTAAAAGTTATGATGGGAAATATCTTCAGGATGCCCACTTTTCAATTTCTGGCTAAAAGCCTGGTGCCTGTATAAAGGTCACTGGAGTAGCTTGCAGGTTTATTTGCATGAGCATTTAGATATTGGCAGCAAATATTTGCCAGTTGTCATATAAGAAGTAGTAGTGTCATACAAATGTAGGTCAGAAAAAACAGTCAGATCCCTTTTGGGTATTCTGTGACGCAGTCACATTTAGATTATAATTAAACGTCCAACAAAAGGAAATGTCAGAGGCCAGGGTACATGTATCCTAATTGTACATGATTTTGTGAATCAATGACATTCCCTTCCAGGCAGTGTGTATCAGAAGTGCATTTTTCAGTCTACATGTACACTCTGTATTCATACCCCTTTCCCATAATCCCCTGCCCTCAAAACACACAATCAAACAAACAAATTATAACTGATAATGATTTTTGTATTGGTGGCTTCCTGTACCTGTAAATGTAAAAGTTGTGTATGATCACTTTAAGGTAGTTTGAATAGAAGTTCATTAAACTGTAACAGAAAATCATTCTATTGTTGTAGCTCCTAAAAGGTCCAAAAAATCAGATGTTAAGGAGAAAAAAACTGAGGAAAAAAGTAAGAGTAATGATCAGAATCAACCAAACAAGAAAACAAGGTGAGAAGGACCACACGCATATTATGTTTCATCTTTAAATTACTTAATTCAAATGTACGGTGTGGTAACTAATGGCCATTTTTGTTGTTTGGTTGTATAGTACCGCTCAAATGTAAGTTGACAGTCCCTTGTGTCTCGATCCTCGTGCCTCAAGACTCGATACTTGACTCTTGAAAATTATGAGTGTTGAGTTTCAAGACCAGTCTTTCGAGTTTTAAGTTTTGAGAACTAAAATTAATAGCTTGTCGCTTGGCTGATCTCTCGAGAAATAAATTACATGTAGACGTCAAATAGAGAGAGCTCCTGCAAGTGTTGTACACATGCGACCTTCAGGTCAAAGTTAGTGTGGTCTACAAAACTTGTCAGCAATTGCTGCAATCGCTCACTCTTTTCAGTGCAACACTTGCTCTAGCTTTTGAAGTTAATACTAAAAGTTTCAAATACCGAACTTAAATGAATTTCACTTCTTTCAGTTGTTTACATGTACCTTTCATAAATTTTTATTTTATTAAGTTGAAAGATCAGAATAAAACAGCCAAAAGAAACCACGACAGGGAAAATTCACTGCGAATACATTGTATAAAATGTAAACTGCATGTGTCTGCATGGTGTATGAAAGTCATACCAATATGATGTGAACAACCCCTTAGTCAAACCTCAGGAAAAGTGGACACCTTTTTCCAGGCAAAAAATAAGGGAGGCTCCACAAAACAATATTATATTAATTTTGTGCTTTCATTCATCCAAAGCTCTGCAGACAAAACTTCAGATGAGGAGAGCACTGATGGCCCTGTTAAACCCACAGAATATTCACCAGAAAAGAACTACTACCACCCCATCAAGAATGCTTGTTGGAAATATGGAGAGAAGTGAGTCCTTTAAGCTAGTTAATGTAGTACTCAGTTTGAAACTGCATACAATATCCACTTGAATGTGTCATTCCAGAAAATACCACACCCACACTGATTTGAGCGTCCGTAATTTAATTTGGTTTCAGGGTTCCCTACTTAGCAGTGGCCAAAACATTCCAGGCCATAGAAGACACATCTGCAAGGTACAGCTGTACTTATTGTTTGTATTTCTGTGATAAAGCACCCTCCCTGGATGATGTCCTCATATACGAGCTGCCAAATAAACCAATTTCCATTACATTCTTACATTCTTCCTCTTACTTAAAGTGGTTTTTAACTATGGTTTTGCATTGTTACACTTTGTGACTGGCTAAAAAATCCAAAAACCATCATGACTAATTCACATGCGTTTCCTGCGCTTAGCACAGGCTACATTACATGAATTTGCTTCAAATGGTTTATTGAAATGCATGCGTCTCTTGTGATTAATTTGGCCAGAGTGAAAACCACTCTGTAGAGAGGTTTCAATATTACTTTACTTTACTTTACTCACTTTGTCACGGTGCTGACTTTTGTCGCCGTGATGGGAGTCCCAATTGATATCAATCCCCCATGGAGACCAGACCACAACACTGGGGACTACGTCCCCTACTCTTTTTCGAACAATGATGTGGGTTCTTTTACATCCCCTACTATTTTAATGTGAGAAGGTGTAGGAGACAAGGCCAACGGCTTAACGTCACCGCCCAATGACGCGATCATCTGAACTGAGACAAGGTGTTTGAGCACAGACAGCATGATCTTACCAGTTATTTAAAGACCCTGGTTAGTGGTCTAGCCGGGATTCGAACCCGCAACCTCCCGCTTTTCAGACTGGCGCCCAACTAACTGAGCTAACCAGGAGGCGGTACTGAGTGTCATAAAACCGAAACCAAGATAATCACTCTGGCCAATCACAACAGATGCAGACAATCCAATGAACCAATCAGAACTGGAATCAAATATTAAATTACCGTCAAAACCGGTCAAGCGTTCCCGCCAAGAATGAATTAATGAATTCATTATTGCAAATTTGATTTCATTACTCGTTTTAATAATCCGCTCTTCGAATAAATAATGCAAAATTCAAAATAAGCCTCGATTCAAAAATCGAATTTTGATTGGATTAATGAACAAAAGGTTTATGCTATATATGGAATACTAAGCACCAGGTTGATCGCAAATTGATATATTATAACTCATGGTTATTTGGGAAAATTCAAGGAAGAAGTATAGCGAGAGCCATGTAATTGTTGATATTTTTTGTATCTCCGAAAGCCGTCTCAAACAGCGCTCCATGAATCTGATTTTTCCAATACAAGTGTTTCATTGTAACGGCAAACTATAGCCATAATAGTTACCATGCACTAATGCTTGAAAAGAGGAAAAGATTCCCAACAAAATGGATTATAAACCTACCTTTTCCTCACACGAGGACGACGGAGATCTTGCCGCCATCTTTGTTGACGAGTCGCGGTCAACCTGGTGCTTAGTATTCCATATATAGCATAAACCTTTTGTTCATTAAACCAATCAAAATTCGATTTTTGAATCGAGGCTTATTTTAAATTTTGCATTATTTATTCGAAGAGCGGATTATTGAAACGAGTAATGAAATCAAATTTGCAATAATGAATTTATTAATTCATTCTTGGCGGGAACGCTTGACCGGTTTTGACTGTAAGCTGACACAAAGCACAGGAAAATTCACCAGAGCAAGTCACACTGAATTGGTTTTGGCTTTGTTAAATCTGATTGGTTGAAATAGTTGAACAAGTTATTTTTAGCCAAACACAAATTGTACAGCCATAGTACAGTATTGCAAAACCAAAGCAATGCAAAATTACTATTGACAGTCAATTGACAACTACAGTAACTCTAATTTGTATTGTACATGTATTTTGTTTTTAATAGGCTGAAGATTACTTCCATTCTAAGCAACTTCTTCCGTTCAGTGATTGTTCTTTCACCTGATGATTTGCTATCCTGTGTTTATCTTTGTCTCAACAAGGTCAGTAGTATATATTCAGTATAAACTTGTTTGCTTCATGTCTTGCTTGCAGAATCAAGTGTCCTTCAGACCTCAGTATAAGCTTGTGCCACTTGGTTGATTCCATTGTTGAGAAAAACAAAAGCTTTCTTTGTTTTTTGTTTAACAAAAGATCTCCAAAACACGCCGCCAGGAAAAACTGAGTTTTTTGCATACGTTATTTCTCGAAAACGAAGGGCAAACCAGCGAAAAAAATACAGGGCAATGTTTTTTTTATTAAATCGAAGATTACATACAGCTGTACCAAAAATTAGGCAAATCTGAGCAAAACAAAAAAATGACCCAAAAAGCAACATAGGCTGGTTATGCCCCGAGCCCTTCAATTGTTAAAAATAAAATGTCATTCTTTGTTCCGTAGTTGGCTCCAGCATATGAAGGAATTGAACTTGGCATAGGAGACAACATACTGATGAAAGCAGTCGCAGAGTCAACAGGTACAGTGCTCTTGTGGTACTTGTGTATTTCAATAGATGCATGCAGTTACTGTTAAATGAAATTTAACCCAGTTAACAACAAGGAGCAATGATATGTTCGTGTTGTCAGGTTTTAATAGTAGGGTATAGTTGGTGTGTGGTAAGCAGGGTGTTTGTAGTGTTTAGCATCTGTCTTTAAGTGTGGCATTTCAGTGTGGTGTTTTTTGTATTTTTTTCTCAAGTTTCTTGGGCAGCTTGTAGTGGTTCTCTTATATTATAGCAGTTACAGGGTTAGCAGTTTCCGGTTTGGGTCAGGCTCATATCAGGACGTTCTTCCCGTGTTCAGTAGTTTCACCTGGAATGAAAGTACATTGTTTCATGGGGCTGGGGTCTCACCACTGCCCTTATCCCAGGTGCCCAACCTCCAATAATTGCAACATGGTTGTAAATCTGTGGTTGAAGCCTAGCCATTCTATTGAAGCCAAGTCATCCTATTTCATCTCATCTCATCCCATTTTTTCTTAAATTTGTATCCTAGGGAGAAGCCCACAGCAGATCAAGGCTGATGTTGGTGAAAAGGGAGATTTAGGGATAGTAGCTGAGGTATTTCATTGAAAACAAAGATACTGTAGTTGGCTCCATATTGTTTTTAAAAAATAGGGCTGCTATGCATTCATCTGTCTACTCGGACACTTTGTTTTTAGCATTGTATTGATTATAATTTATTTTGTCAGTCATGTCGTGGCAAGCAGCGCACCATGTTTGCTCCACCAAAGCTTACTGCCGAGGGTGTTTTCACCAAACTGAAGGACATTGCAATGATGACGGGACATAGTGTGAGTATTGAACTTTTTGACTACCTAGGTTTTTAACCTAATGAAATTAAAATTTAAACTACATCAGAAGTGTGGCCCATCAGTATAACTAAACTGTCAATAAATGGCCATCCACTTGAAATCATGCTTCCAAACATGAGGTTTCTTGTCATATACTGTCAGTGTTTGTTTTAATTTGTAATGTTTATCTAATTGTCTCGGTTACAGTCAATGACAAGAAAGACAGAGAAGATAAAAGGAATGTTTGTGGCTTGCCGTGATGCAGAGGCTAGATACTTGATCAGGTTAGTACTGTCTCTCTTCCCACCATCTCACAAATGTCACTTTTTTCCTGTTCCCACCCCCTGGTACAGTGTATCACAGTTCCCCCACCCCTGTTCTCACAGTTCCCACCCCTTGCTCCACAGTTCCCACCCCCTGCTCTCACAGTTCTCACCCCCTGCTCTCACAGTTCCCACCCCCTGCTCTCACAGTTCCCACCCCCTGCTCTCACAGTTCCCACCCCCTGCTCTCACAGTTCCCATCCCCTGCTCTCACAGTTCCCACCCCCTGCTCTCACAGTTCCCACCCCTGCTCTCACAGTTCCCACCCCCTGCTCTCACAGTTCTCACCCCCTGCTCTCACAGTTCTCACCCCCTGCTCTCACAGTTCCCGCCCCTTGCTCCACAGTTCCCACTTCCTGCTCTCACAGTTCTCACCCCCTGCTCTCACAGTTCTCACCCCCTGCTCTCACAGTTCTCACCCCCTGCTCTCACAGTTCTCACCCCCTGCTCTCACAGTTCCCGCCCCTTGCTCCACAGTTCCCACTTCCTGCTCTCACAGTTCTCACCCCCTGCTCTCACAGTTCCCACCCCCTGCTTGCACAGTTCCCACCCCTGCTCTCACAGTTCCCACTTCCCGCTCTCACAGTTCTCACCCCCTGCTCTCACAGGTCCGACACCCTGCTCTCACAGTTCCCACCCCCTGCTCTCGCGGTTCCCACCCCTGCTCTCACAGTTCCCACCTCTGCTCTCACAGTTCCCATCCCCTGCTCTCACAGTTCCCATCCTCTGCTCTCACAGTTCCCATCCTCTGCTCTCACAGTTCCCACCCCCTGCTCTCACAGTTCCCATCCTCTGCTCTCACAGTTCCCATCCCCTGCTCTCACAGTTCCCAACCCCTGCTCTCACAGTTCCCACCCCCTGCTCTCACAGTTCCCACCCCCTGCTCTCACAGTTCTTACCCCCTGCTCTCAAAGTTCTTACCCCCTGCTCTCAAAGTTCTTACCCCCTGCTCTCAAAGTTCTTACCCCCTGCTCTCAAAGTTCTTACCCCCTGCTCTCAAAGTTCTTACCCCCTGCTCTCAAAGTTCTTACCCCCTGCTCTCAAAGTTCTTACCCCCTGCTCTCAAAGTTCTTACCCCCTGCTCTCAAAGTTCTTACCCCCTGCTCTCGCAGTTCCCACCCTGCTCTCACAGTTCCCACCCCTGCTCTCATAGTTCCCACCCCCAACTCTGACAGTTCACACCCATTTTCTCCTGGTTGCCTTCTTCCCTTCTGCCCACCCTCACCTAAATATTATGAACATCACAAATGTTTATTATTTTGTCCTGTAAAGATCTCTTGGCGGCAAGTTGCGGATTGGTCTTGCTGAACAATCAGTTCTTACAGCATTAGGGCATGCTGCCTTTCTCACTCCTCCAACCAAAGGTAACAACATTTTTATTCTAATCTTAAGTCTTGGTCCTGATCTTTCTTAAAGAAATTTTTTTTCACTGTCATTTAGTGATCACCATCTAAAATTGATACAGAGATCTCTCTCTCCCTCTTTCACCCTATGCAAATTTATCTCCATTTTCTGTGAATAGCGCTTGATCTCAACCCAAGGCTCAGCCAGAACTTAACCCGGTTTCTGTAGCATGAAGCAACAGGAGTATTGCTACTCCCCCTCCTGGATGGGATGCTAGTCTATCATAGTCTGTCCCCTTTGAATAGGCTCCAGCATTTCGTCGTCAGTGTGGCCAGGCCTCAAACCACAGACTTTGGGATCTGCAGATGTCCAACCCACAAACCACCACATTGCTGTGCCTCCACTTTTTTATGGCCGGGGATTTTAACCGATTTATAAAGTTAGGGACTGAAGATTTGCTGTTCTAAAGAAGGCGCTAAAATTAATACAAAATTAATTCTTCATTATTCTTTTTTTTAGAGTTCCCTCCTCCCATTATTGACAATGCCAAGCAGGTTTCTGGAGATGAGTTGAAGAAGAAACAAGATGAGGCTGCCTTCATAGTCAAGACCTGTTACTGGTAAGCGTATTCCGTGATCATGGACTGTTAATTTCTTGGTACAATTTCAGTACATTGAATACCAGACAGGTAGTGACTGTGAGAATATTGAGTCCCTCTTTTATTGATACTTAAAACTAGAAGTAAAAGAAATTCATCCAAGTCAGTTAGGAGAATTAAGAGTTTTAATGTTCCACTAATATCTTATGACATTAATTTTACCTTGACAGCGAAATGCCGAACTATAATAAACTGATTTCATCTCTTCTGGAACATGGATTAGAGTCACTACCAAAACACTGTCATCTAACACCAGGTAAAATTAGTTGCTTTTACAGTCAAAACCGGTCAAGCGTTCCTGCTAAGAATGGGTTAATGAATTCATTATTGCAAATTTGATTTCATTACTCGTTTCAATAATCCGCTCTTCAAATAAATAATGCAAAATTCAAAGTAAGCCTCGATTCAAAAATCGAATTTTGATTGGATTAATGAACAAAAGGTTTAGGCTTTACGTCAATCGCAAATTGATGTAAACTCGTGGTTATTTGGGAAAATTCGTGGAAGAAGTATAGCGAGAGCCATGTAATTGTTGATATTTTTTTGTATCTCCGAAAGCCTTCTCATACAGCGCTCCATAAATCTGATTTTTCCAATACAAGTGTTTCTTTGTAACGGGATAAACTATAGCCATAATAGTTGCCATGCACTAATGCTTGAAAAGAGGAAAAGTTTCCCAACAAAATGGATTATAAACCTACCTTTTCCTCACACGAGGACGACGGAGATCTTGCCGCCATCTTTGTTGACGAGTCGCGGTCAACCTGGTGCTTAGTATTCCATATACAGCACAAACCTTTTGTTCATTAATCCAATCAAAATTCGATTTTTGAATCGAGGCTTATTTTGAATTTTGCATTATTTATTCGAAGAGCGGATTATTGAAACGAATAATGAAATCAAATTTGCAATAATGAATTCATTAATTCATTCTTGGCGGGAACGCTTGACCGGTTTTGACTGTAAATGTGTATTCATACACAGTCTGCTGAATTTTGGTTATAAAGGCAATGGTTCATGAGTTGATTGTGATTCTTATGAGAGACTGTTCCTCCTCGGGTAAGGGCGGGGGTGGGTGGGTGCTTAAATCTTAAAATTTTGGGTACAGGTGTGCCACACCCAGAGCCTAATGTAGCCCTCTTGTTTAAAGCACCATTGTTTGATGCTTTGCTTGTACATTACAGTTAAACACCGTGCCTTTATATAGAGTCCTAAAGTGTGACATCACAAATACTTAAATTTGTGAAATTATGGGATTTGATGAGAAATTTGGAAAGAGCAGGATGAAAAAATTTGTATTACATGTAGTTCTAAGAAATTAGATCATTAGATCATCAGAGCATAAAAGTGCAAATATCGCACCCCAAATTGCAATATAAGATGTTGATTTTTGGCAAGCGGGCATTGTTCATCATACTTTTTCCATAAATTAATATCTTGTCAAATCCTATTATTTCACAAATTTAATTTTTGTGACATCATCACTTTAGGACTCTATTTCAGACAAGAATACATGTAACTTATTTCTTAGTCAGGCTTACAGCCCAAAAACCATAAATCCTTTCTCTCTCTCCACCCCCCCCCCCCCCCCCCCCTCCCACTGAAATGTCTGAAGTCATTGCAATCTGTATTTTTTCTTTCAAGGCACCCCACTGAAGCCCATGTTAGCTCATCCTTCCAAAGGGGTGGAGGAAGTGTTCAAACGATTTGAAAATGCTGCCTTCACCTGTGAGTACAAGTACGACGGAGAACGTGCACAGGTGAGAAGGAAGTTTTTAATTGTGTCCATTTTGCATTTATGTCTGTGAATGAGTTTGCAGTAGTGACGTTAAAAAGGGGCTAGCTTCCAGTGAAGCTCTTATTAGCCACCTGATTAACCCTTTAACTCTAATGAGTGCCAAAAATGAAAAAATTTAAGAAAAATCCCAAATTTCCTTTTATAAACTATAGAAAAAAAAAGAATGGTCACACCATAGCATTACGTCCACAGACTCAAAAGCAAGAATGACTCTGAGAGTGAAAGCTTTAATTTGCAGATAAATGCGTATGAAAAATTGCTCTGATAGAATACTTCAAAAGTTATTGATGCTTATATTCAAAAGTTATTGATGCTTGTATCTTAGACAAGATACAAGCATACCAAATACTGACAAATGAAATATTAACTTAATTTTTAGATCCATGTACTGGAGAATGGAGAAATCCACATTTACAGCAGAAATCAAGAAGACAACACATCTAAGTATCCTGACATCATTGCAAGAATGCCAAAGGTGAGTATTTAATACCTTGTCCCCAATTCCTTGTTTCTGTTTCTCTTCCTTGAAATCAGAGATACGGAAACTTTTTAGCTAACTTTTTGTAATTTTATTGTTTAATTGTACTTTATTGTAATTTTATTGCATTTTTATTGTATTTTTATTGTATTTTTATCATAATCCAGTTGTAATTTGTATCATGTTTTTACTGTAATTTAGTAATTAACACCAAAAAGCCTCTTTGGGAGTGTTAATAAAATTCGTATTGTATTGTATTGTAACAGTTGATAACTGTGTGTGTGTTTGTGTGGACACAGGCTAACCATTCTCTGTTTGTGTGGTGTTTTGTGCACACACATATATATATATATATATATAAAACTAACTGTAGCCTCAGTAAGGCAAAATTTAGGGCTCTTAAAACTACTGAAAATAAAATAAAAAATGCTCAAAATTACTGCCCTGTTGTTTAAATTTGTTTTTCTGTGTTTATTTTGATGATTTGTGGCTTTCGAAAGCTGTATTTTCAAAACAATGGTTCAACTCGCTCAAAAGTAGAGAAAGGTAATGAGTCGGACCATTATTTTGAAAATGCTGCTTTTGCGAGTCACAAATTGGCAAAATAAACAGAAAAACAAAGTTAAACAACATGGCAGTGATTTTGCGAGTTTTTAGTTCATTTTCTTAAGTTTAAAGAGCCCTAAATTTCGCCTTTGGTGAGGCTAGTTTTATAAAACCGATTAACCATCACAGTTGCACAGCACACCACACAAACAGAGGATGGTATGCCCGTGGTGCGAGTAGTTATGGAGAGCTGCAATTTGTCTCCTCTGCATTTTCTAACAAGTCATTTTTATCTTATGAATACACAAAGCGTTGAGCAAGATATTGTATTTGGGATCAGATTCACTTGTCTGTCATTTGAAAACTTTTTTATTCCCCAGTGTATTAGTTGTTAAAAGATGATTGCTGTATTTTAATTCCCCGGTGTATTACATCATTCAGTTGTTTAGACAGTCTTGTTTCACACAATGTACATAATTATAAAAATGTCACGCTAAATATGTTTTGGTCACTTTAAATCTGTTTCACTCTTCAATTCTTTGACTTCAAACTCAGTATGGAGAATTTAAACCGATCTGTATTTACGATATGACTCTTAAAAGCCCTTTGATCCCTCCCACTCTGATTGGCAGTTCAGTAAACCAAACTTTGCTCTTGTATGAAAAACACTACCACACCAGCTATAACCTATAGTGCCACCCTGTTTGAATACCATATCCTTCTTCTCAGGAGGACATACCCTGTCGCTTATACATGTATATGAGTGTACCTTTCCGGTTGTGCCATTATTGAGAGCTTTTCACATGGGAACTGAGTTCATCTGCTTAATGTTTTGTTTGTTTTACCATCAGGTTTTAGGTGATGGTGTAAAGTCCTGTATTATCGATACTGAAGCTGTGGCGTGGGATAGAGAAAAGAAACAGATTTTACCTTTCCAGATTCTCAGCACAAGAAAACGAAAGGTAACAGGGGAAATAAGAATATCCACTTCTCAAATCCTACTTAAAAGCCCATTTAAATGATTCTAAAATTTGCCCAACATCTGTCCAACAAAAGTTGGGCAAAAAAATTGTGCAGAGGCTGTTTAAACGGTTCCAACATTGGCGCAACAATAGGGCCATCATCGGCCAAACAATCAGGCCAACATTCACGTCATTGGCCCAACAATAGGGCTAACATTGAAAAAAATCATTGGGAGGAACTGGGGACGCCTGATGTGCACGAATGTTGGCTTCAACACGATCCAACATTTTTTAGAACAAAGGAAATGTTGGAGCAATGTTGGATGAAAGAGAAAGCAATTTAAATTTGTTGGAACACGCTTCCAGCATTTTTACCACTTCCGACAATGTTGGACATCCCGTTAAAATTAATGATCATTCTAATAGGCCATTTGCACGATGGCGTCATTTGACTACAACTACCAGAATTCATTTCGTTTTTCCTTTCTTATTTAAATTTTGTAATCCCAGTGCGGTTTAAATAACAATAGCCCTAATTTGCACAACAAAAAAAAAAACTGAAGGATTCTGGTAGTTGTAGTCATATGACGTCATCGTGCAAATGGCCTATTGGATGAATATACGAGCCTTAAAGCGTGCGGATTAGGGCTGCAACGATACATTTTCTCACGATACGATACATATCTCGATACAAGTGCCACGATACGATACACGATACGGTACATCATTACATACATTTTTCCACCAACACGGGAAGACATTTTGCGACGAACCGCATGTTTTTCCCGTGGGCGTGCAAGACAGTGTCAGCTGACAACTAATTATGAAAAATATGTGTCGGAAGCATGCGAAGTTATACGAAGCAAGGATGGAACTTTCTTGTCCCTTTGTTTAATAAATAGCTATAAAAAGGCTTGGACTTGGGTAAGGGGTCATTTAAGACAGTAATTTCTGAATGTTGATGAAGAATCATAATATCATAATATCGCGATATGTTGTTCAAATATCGATGTTCGTATCGTGACAAAAAATATCGCGGTTCACCGGTGCACCGGTGTATCGTTGCAGCACTAGTGCGGATTACTAACAAACCTTACCATAGTCCATTATTATGTTTTGTATCGTTATTTCTCTTTTTCCTTAGGATGCAGATGCCTCGGAGATTAAAGTTCAAGTTTGTGTCTATGCATTTGATCTGTTGTATCTTAATGGAAAGGTAAGTAGAATAAGACTTGGAAACTCATGATCTGCACAAGTATCTGACTTTACAAATGCTTATAATGAGGGCCAAACTAATGCACCATACAGTTGCAACTTTTTATGTCCACGACATCCATCGGGCAGATTTTTCATACATTCACCCGTGATAATGAGCTACAAGGCAGGATAGTAAAGCATGAACGCTTAAAAAAAGCGAAAAGAGGCGATTTGGTGGAGTTGAATGACTAAATTGTTGTGATGTTCTGAATTTTTTTACGGATGAAACAGCGTAATTTTGTAGTTGAACGGCACTGAATTCTACAACGTTATCCAAAAATAGGTAAATTAAATGAGAAAAACTTGTAGACTTTAAAAACGTAGCTTGTCCAAGGTGTATCTATTGTGGGCAAAGACCCTTACTAGAATTCAACACGACACACCAGCCTTAAATACCTAATATTGACAAAATATGTATGCCTAAAACCCGGGCCAAACGAAAGCGATAGTTGACGACATTCAAACTCTCTGAGAGCGCGTGAAAGTCGATAAGAGTGCAAGAGTTCAGAATTCCCACAGACTCGAATAAAAATTTGAGCCGATTCAAACTTTTTGAGAGCGGACGAGTGCGCATGAGAGTTTCGGGCCAAGCGAGAGCGAGAGTTGAAACTCTCGTCAACTCTTCTTCTCGTTTGGCCCGGTCTTGGCCCTACTAAATTTGAACATATATGGCTGAAAGTACTAGATGTTACATCATGAACTTCACAACGCCGGTTGCGTCCTTGAGTGACATATTTACATTTTATAATCATCGTAAAATATTCAATTTTTCTTTTTCAGTCATATATAAAGGAACCATTCCGTGTTCGCAGGGAAGCACTAAGATCCTCTTTCACTGAAGTTGAAGGGGTGCGTGAGAAAATTACTGCCTTTTTGTTTTTCCCTCGTTTTTTGTTTGTCTGAATTGGTTGCCTGCCTGCTTTGTTGTTTAATATGCTGTTGTTATTTTAATGCGGTGCTTGCTCTCCCTTATAACAGGAGTTCATGTTTGCTCAGAGTTCTGATTCAATAAACACAGATGACATTGCTGAATTTTTAGATGATTCCATCAAGGGTAAGAAAAGCTCCTGTGATCTGATGTTTTGCTGAACGTTTTGTTAAACTACTTGTGCACGAAAAGCCCATCTCTCTTCGCAACGATAGTTTAGCGAGAAACGACACACGGGCGCATGTCGAGGCCTGGAAGTTTTCTTAACGAATCTACTTAAAAAAAAAAAGGAGATCTGCTTTTAGTGTTAATGTTTTCTAGCAATTTTTTCTTTTTTACTTTTTTTAATATGCTTTGTATCTCGTCAGGTAATTGTGAAGGACTTATGGTGAAAACCCTTGAGGTTGATGCCACATATGAAATTGCCAAACGTTCACATAACTGGTTAAAGGTAAGGTTACAGTCGATTAATTTGCCGTCATGTCGTTTTTTTTTCTATCAGAGTGATTGTATGTGCTTTGATTTTGCATTACTATGCTCTGTCAAGATCATTAGATTAGTTTGAAAAATAGCACCATTTTCTGAACCAATCAAACATAGAGCAGTTTTCAATTGAGTGTCGTAAAACCAAAACCAAAGTAATTACTCTGACCAATCACAGCAGTCGTAAACAATCCAATGAACCAATCAGAGCTCGAAGCAATTACATGTCGGCGGCGCCAAGCGCGGGAAAACGCGTGCGAGCAAGCCACGATTGGTTTTGGTTTTACTTCTGATTGGTCGAGAAAGTGGCGCGAGATTTTTTAGCCAATCACAAAGCGTAGCAATGCAAAACCAAAGCAATTGTGTAATTACTTTCGACACTCAATTGAAAACTGCTCTAAAACCAAAAACAATCGTGACTTGCTCGCACGTGTTTTCCCGCGCTTGGTGCCAGCTACATTTATTTCGAGTTCTGATTGGTTCATTGGATTGTCAGCGTCTGTTGTGATTGGCCAGAGTGATAACTTTGTTTTTGGTTTTATGGCACTAGGACCATGTTCGTATTCTCGGTATTGAGCTGGAACTAGCTTGCAGTCGAGGCTCGTGCGCGGGAATCTTTTTACATGCAAATATTTTTGATGATGTTCTACCGCATGAGTCTCCATTGCTCCATCGTTCGATGTTGTACTGAAATTAAACGATGTAATGAGAGTGTTGGCTCAATTTACAAATTTTTTTTCGCGAATTTCTCCCTTCGCTCGACTATCTCTGATCTAAAATGTTCACTGTTAGTCCGAGCTGAAAAAAATGGGAACGTATTTCGTTCATTCACAAATAGGTTCAGAAAACAAAACATACCAAAACCGCATCTTTCTTTTCTGAAAAATCCTAGAAGAAAGTCCTACGAAAATAAGTATAGGTAATCATACGGTTTCGAGTTCAATTTGGGATTAATTTGCACGAGTGAGTTTTTCAAAAAGCTTACCTATTAATAATTATACATGAAAAAATTTGCATCCATTTTTGTTTGGAAATATATATATATTTTTTTGCAAAAATTTTTTGGGGGAATTTTTTTTTCTTTTTTTTGGCAAAAAAAAAGAAAAAAAAATTTTTTTTTCGATTTGTAATTTGCACTGGTGTTACACTTTTTGCACTGGTGTTACACTTGAACTGCACTGCTCTTAGCCAATCAGAATCGAGTCATTTTTTCATGTATATTATTAAGACTGTAAACGGCTTTCTAGCGATTTCCAGTTTGTAAGTCTGTGAATTTTTCTTCTCATTTCAGTTGAAGAAAGATTACTTGGCAGGCGTAGGAGACACGTTAGATGTAGTAGTAATCGGTGGTTACTTAGGTAAAGGCAAGCGGACCGGTTCATATGGAGGATATCTACTGCCTGCTATGATCCTGAAAATGAGGAGTTCCAGACCATCTGCAAGGTAACTCGTGATTATTTATGTATCCTGTTGCTCACGATAGAGTGGAGTTTAACTCAGTAACTCACAAAACCTTTTTTTTTTTTGCTACTTAACGTTATTTGTTGAATTGCAGACTCGTGTAGGGTGTTCTAACCAATCACAGCAAACTTACCGGTTTTTTTTAGACCAATCAAAACCAAAGTAATCGCGTGTTTTCCCGCGCTTGGCATCGGGTGCATGTTTTCCCGCGGTTGGCACCGGTTGCATGTTTTCCCGCGCTTGGTACTCGTTACGAGTTTGCCCGTACTTAGCACCCGACACAGCCTACAAATAGCAGGCGCTTAATTGCTAGCAACCTACCGTTGCAAGATTTTGCTTTAAGTTTTGCTTGATTTACTGCATTATTGTATTCGTTTTGATTTTAAGACGATCATTGAACTTCACTTTGAGTTTATTTTCGCCACTCTTTTTTTCTCAGATTGGGACTGGTTTTACAGACGAGCTCCTTGACACGCATCACCAGTTCTTCAAGGATCACGTGATTTCACAACCGAAGGCGTACTATCGCTATGACGACAGCCTCGCGCCTGATCACTGGTTCGACGCTGTGCAGGTAACATTTCTACCTTGCTGTAACCATAAACTGCAAATTCTCGCCACGCGTTTACGAAAGTCTCGATTCATTGTCTGTGAAAATTGTGATTGGCCAGAGTTATTGCTTCCGTTTTGGTTTTACGACGCTCTTCTAAAAACCGCTCTATTTTTTATTTAGGTTTGGGAAATCAGAGCAGCAGATCTTTCGATTTCTCCAGTTCACAAAGCAGCGGTCGGTATGGTGAGTACCAATTTATCCCAATTCGCCAAAAAAGAAATTTTCAATCAGTTTATGCTCTCTTGGGACTGAAACATTGAAAAATCAGCCGCCTAGAACAAAGATGTATAGAATTAACACTGCTACTAGCTTCTGTGCCAAACTCGTGTTTTTCTGTTTTGCTAGGTTGATCCGATAAAAGGAATATCGTTACGATTTCCTCGCTTTTTGAGAATCCGTGACGACAAGAAACCGGAGCAAGCTACGGACAGCTCACAAGTAAGTTCTACCTCATGCTGCTTTCAATGAGTTTTGTTTGTCACATGGGAAATGGAAGCGGGGGGGGGGGGGGGGGGGGGGGGGACTCCTATACAAACGTGACGGGGATAGTCGTGGTACTGTACCTTTTAGGGGTTAAAATTCGTGGTTTGGTGCCACTAAGGGTGTCAATTTTATACGAGAGCCCCTGGTTGGGGGGGGGGGGGGGGGGGGGGGGGGGGAGGGGACGGAGGGTTTCTAAATAGTCTGACACTCACGCGGCGTTTGTAGCCTGTTCGTTGCGTTAAGATTGTGGGACCGGAAACCAGGCAAAAACCGGCGCGCGAACGAGTGGGGAAAACGAGGGTAGACTGGGGGTGAATTCCCCTCCGTCAACACTCGCAAACATTTTCCTTTGCTGAACGCCTGCAACAGGCTACTACGTTTGTTATGTCCAAAAAGTGATTTTTCAAGACGGTTTCTTCTTTCTTCGTTTTCAGGTGGCTGAAATGTATAGAAGCCAAGAAACTGTAAAGAATAACACCAACCCACCCGCGGCTGCTGACGCATCCGACGACTTCTACTGAAGAAAAATCATGTCAAAAACAGTGAAAACTAAACCTAGAGCCGTCTCTAATTTTAACAAGTGACGCAATGATATTCTGCGAGGAGATTTGGCTATAAAATGGAGCATGTCATGCGCTGTTTTCTCGCGCGCGCCAAATCATGGCAGTGACTAGTACATAGAAACCCAATGATTCACCAGTGGGGTACTTCATGAGATTCTTGTGAATGAGCCGTAGAGAGCTGAAAGTGGTGACCCTTTTTTAAGCCAAAATATTATTTTTGCATTTCACTTGCCATATGCATAAACGACCAATTGTCTTCCTTCCTCTGCCGTTGATAAATATTAGTTTCTTCTGTAGGCCACAAAGAACTTCCCTTCAGCCTTAAAAGCCTAAAACCCCGTTCGCCGTGTTGTTTGTTTACAAAATAGCAAACATGTCCCTAGGGGGGGGGGGGGGGGGGGCAGAGTGCGTTACAGTTTCCCGGCTGAGATTAATTTTCAAAATGGCGCCGAAATGGAAGATAGCGAACGAAAAATTATTATCTTTTTGCCTGTGACAACATGATACCAACGAAATTACTGGAAGACCACCAGATTAGAATGCGTTCTCCTTCCTCGAACGCGTTAACTTATATAGGGGACTACAAACCCCTACTCCTACCCCCCCCCCCCCCCCCCCCCCCCCCCCCCCCCCCCCCCCCCCCCCCCCCCCCCCCCCCCCCCCCCCCCCCCCCCCCCCCCCCTCCATCGCGCACCGGAACCGATTACTCCATAAACGTTCTCACGAGTTATTTGATCATGAACGCAACCAAATCCTGTCCCACATCTGGGTGAAGCCTGCCAAACCTAGGCTTTTGTAGATTGCTTTTACAATCGCTTGTACAGTAGACAATTATAGATGATTCAACGGCTTTACCAGATAAATCTGTACTTTTTTTGAACTCCTTTATAGTATACATCGTGGCAATTCATATGTACATTATATACGTTTTAATCCTGTGGTTAAGCCTGTTATGTAATAACAATAAATGAAGACAGGTGACAGAGTGTGAGTACTTCCCTTGCGAATAGTGCCCGTGTCCAGGCTCCGATTTTTCCGTCTCAAACTCATTAATAATTCATGACGAAAATACAAAGGAAATTAATGTTTAATGAGTGTTTGGAAATCAGTTCAAACACTCCTCAATTTTGCATCCTTAATTTCTCCTAAAATCATTTTGTTTGAGAAGTAATATCAAACATTCGACACAGTATTTCATCAGATTTCCAAACACCTTGAAGTGGGTTAAAAAAACTCGGCTGCGCCTCGATTTTCAACCCACTTCGCGGTGTTTGGAAATCTGATGAAATAGTCAGAAATACTGTCTCATGTTTGATATATTACTTCGCTACCCAGAAAGACACACAACTGTGTAGATAAAGGCGCCTGTAGGTCAGCAACGACCTCATAACCATTATAATATAAAAAAAAGTTTACTGCAAAACTGCTATCAACTTATCAGTTGGCTTTGGCCAATTTTTATTGAACAAGAAGACTTGGAATAGAGGCTTTTAATTAAATTGTAAAAGTAGCCTCCTACATTAATTTGCAATAACTTATTCAAGAGCCCATTGTGCCAAACCGCTGAGTCAAAAGCTTTTCTAAAATCTACAAAACAAGCATAAATTTTTTCATTGTGATTATGAACGTATTTGTCTATCAAGGTTCGAAGTGTAAAGACATGGTCTGCTGTACGATTATTTGGCAAGAAGCCAATCTGTGATTTGTGAAGTATATTATTTGAGGCAACATATTCGAGAAGCCTTTGGTTTAAAATGGAACAAAATGGTTTTCCCAGACAGCTTGAAACACAGATACCACGGTAGTTTGACGGATCGCTTCTTCCGCCTGATTTATAAATTGGTGTAATGAGACCACCACACCATGTCTGGGGCATGGTACCTGAACTTAGAACTGCATTAAACAGTTTGTAGTAAACGGGCATTAGGTCATTAAGACTAGCTTTGATCATTTCATTTCTAATTTTATCTGAATAAGAAGATTTGTTGTTCTTTAACTTTTTGACAGCTTTTCGTTTTTCATTTTCGGTAATCAAGTAATCTAATGGACGAAATTGTTGTTTACGATCTTTTTCTACTTTTAGTTCATCATGGATTATCTGCTGGGTGGGATTAAGCGGTTCATTAGAGTGAAGAGATTGAAAGTGTAGCAGCCAATTTTCTTCCGACACTAAAGGAATATCTTCCGCTTTAATGGTGTCATCCATTGATTTTAGACATTTCCAAAAATTTGTCGCATCTGAGTTTTCAATAGTTTTCTTCCAATCTATGAAGCTTGCTATTGTAGTATTCGTTCTTTTTAGAGTTCAATAATCTTTTGTATTGCATTAAAATGACATGGTATTTCTCACGCAAATCGGGGTTCAACGGATCTCTATGTTTTTGGTTCGCCATTTTCCTCAATTCATGTCTTTTTAATCAACATTCCCGGTCAAACCATTTTTTGTTTGATGATGACTTGATACGCTTATGCTTTTTTGTGGTTTTAATCTTTAAACATTGTCTAGCAGTTGTAGTAAGAATATTTTCTACTTTTTCAAGAGAAGTGTTAACATCGTGAAATTGTGTTCCCTCGTCTATATACTCTTGTATTAGTGTTTGGAGAACGGGAGAACGCAAAACATCTTTGAATTTCTGTGTAGAATCATTTTCCCAAACAAACTGTTTTGGTACACGCCTTGAACAATTATTTTGTGATCCTTTAAGAATACCAGAATTGTCTGTATTAATATTTAGCCAAGTTATGATAGGACTATGATCTGATAAAGGAGTGGGCTGTTTTACTGTGAAATTTGAAACATTTAAAAATAGATCTTGATCACAAATTGCGTAATCAATAACACTTATACCATTTCTCCCATGAAAGGTAGCTCTCCTTAGAGAATCGCCGCTAACTCTGCCATTTAAGATTCTGAGATCGGCACTTTTACAAATATCAAGGAGCCTTTTACCATGATTGTTAACTTCGTTGTCAAAACTATTTCGATGAGTAGGGAGTAACGAGAATTCAGATCGATCATTTGGAATAACGTTCAGCCCTTCTTGACAAATATTATCCGCATATTTCCCTGTTCTAGAATTGAAGTCACCCATGAGGAGTATTGATCCATGAGTGGAAAAAAGTTCAATGTCCTTTTCAAGTTCTTCAAACAATTCATCGTTAAAATACTGCGAGTTGTATGGAGGAACATAGACCACATGTGTATATGTCTTGGGATAGCTCACAAATCGAAAGAACGCATCTTCAGTTTTGTAAACGCTACCTTCAAGTGAGTAATAAGGCTTCTAATATTGCGTGCAGAGCTGAACTTGGTCGATTTCCTCTAAATATTGCCATTAATCTAAGAATCCTCAACTACTTGTTATACCTTCAAAATAAACCCCAAGACTCTTTTGTTAAACAATCTTTCTTAATATCATTAGATCTTCACTCGAATGGTAAAATTAGCTTTCACTCTAATCTTATGAAGATATCCGAATATTTTAATTTCAGAAATTTTAACCTCGATTTATTAAACACCGCTGAAGTCAAACACTGTACAAATTTAATGAAACAGAAATATATTTCTTATTGGCAACATATACTTCAGCATTCTCAAAAACTAGAATTTTATAAGACTTTCAAGAACGAATATACCCCCTCAAATTATCTAGGTCTGACTAGACGAGCATCTGATAGGAGGGCATTAACTAAATTACGTATAAGTAATCATAAACTTATGATCGAACTGGGCAGATGCAACAAAATTCCAAGAAACAAAAGGCTTTGCCCAGTTTGTGGTTCAAATGAAATCGAAGACGAAATCCATTTTCTTTTCTATTGTTCAAAATACGCAACAATAAGAGATAATTTTTACAATAAAATACAAACTTTTATACCAAATATTAGCCATTTACCTGTAACTGAATTGATCATAGAATTAATGAATTCTTCCATTTACTTTCTAAACATGCAATTAATTAAATTTATTTCATCTTGTTTTGATTCTCGAGATAAAATTGTCACCAATGTAATTTAATTATTCACTTTTGTTTTCTTTCCTTTTGTTAGTTAGTTATTAGCTTTTGCAATATTGTAAAATCTACAGTTATGCAAATAAAGCTAAATGTTGTTGTTGTTGTTGTCACAAAAGATCGATCCTCTTAAAAGTAACAAAGTGCGACACCGCAGGATACGAAAACCCGAAACCACTTTGTGTAAAAAAAGGGAACGTAATTACCCCCACCTGCTGAAATCAGCTGCAGTGCCGGCAAAGTAGCTTTTTCTGCCTGATCCGCGATGCTACATTGTCAGAAATACCATTTTTCGATTTTATCGTACGGGCACTGATAGTTAGCAATGGTGGATCGAGGGCCGGGAGCCTTGTTACACTGTTCAACATAACAGCAGTATAAGAAAAGAAGGCGTTAAAAACGCAGTTAACGATGAGGGACCAATTGAATTCTGTCATTGCATGTTTCGTAACTCTAGTACTCTCATTCTACGATGTTCCTCGCGTATAATGATTCGATGTCCTCGTAAACCCCTGATAATTCCTTGGTCAATCCTAGCATCTTTCCAATTGATGTCTCTCATACATTCCGTGCTGTGGCGAACTAACCTCCATCCTAGGAAACCGGGGGGGGGGGGGGGGGGAGCACGCAGCTATAATAGTGACGGGGAGGTGCGAATGAAGCCAAATTGTAAGACCCGCAAAAGTCCAACGGCCCAGAAAGTAAATTCCCAAAAGTCCGTTTTCTCACTGCATAAAAAAAGGTAATGCTTTTTGCCGACCCCCAAAATGTCCTTACCAAAATCTTCACCCCAAAAAAGTCACCACAAAATTTCTAACCCAAAAAAGGTCCTCAGATTGCAAATTTTAAACCTAGAAAAGGTCTTCGCACCTCCTCGTCACTATTATACCCAAGTACCCCCCTCCCCCCGTTTACCTACATAGCTTATATGGAGAAGTTCTCCTCGCTCCTCTCCACCCCCCCTCCCTGCACTGCGACCTGCGCCAGTGATTCCATAGCCTGCGCCAGTGATTCCATAGCCTGCGCGCAGACCCATCCGATTTCCGCGGGGAGCAAGGAAATCGGGGATATACTTCATGGTGGGTTTTAATTTATGCACATCAAAGAATCCGGCACTTATTTAGGGCTAAAAACTCATTTTAAAATGGTTAGCTTTTATTTACTGTTATGGATATCACTACCCATAACAGTAAATAAAAGCTAACCATTTTAAAATGAGTTTTTAGGATCCCTACATGATAGGATCCCTATATGGTGTGTTAGCATGAAGTATATACCGGAAATCGGATGCGTTTGCGCCAGCCTAGTGATTCCATGAACGTCATATCAAACTTATTCCCCTCTGCGTGGAACATTTGATCAGATTCGTAATTTTCAGCCCGGGCAAAGAACATTATACCTTTTAAACCCGACACAATTGTTTTCTAACAGAAATTAGCTACCTAAGAGGCCCAAAACAAATATAAAAGTATATTTGGAAGGTAAGAATGGTGAATTTGAGAAACACAGCGAGAGGTCGGTCAAGGTCAAGGAACATTAGTTCCTTGGATATCACAAACTAAAATACATCACTGCAGTCGATTCTAAATCTTTAGATGTTTAATGCAAAAAAATGTGAAATGCAACTGTTCAACCGCCGATCCACTTACTTGTGCATACAACGAGTAAACAAAGGTGAATAATTTGCTTTCACATCGTTTTCCATCGTTAAATTCGTTCTGTCGATTCACAGCGACACGCGATGGTCAGGAAGCAAATAAACAACCAGTCCGTTGACTTCGGAGCCGAAATCCCGAACCCAATCAAGCACAAACCCTCACATATTATACATCAAAATGTTCCAAATTTCTTCTTCTTGTTAGATTTTGCGGTAACAGCCAAGTATGAGCATGCGCATTGGAGTTCTAGGCCCAGACTCTACAGTCGGTTCGTAAATGTAGTAATAACGTCTCTTAAAACCAGCTCGATCGCCAACAAAAAGTCGAAAAAACCCGAGCGAAATATTTTATTGATTGTCTTCAAATACAGTGAGATATAGAGCTTATAGATCTAAGTTTTATAAACTGTAGGTAATGAAGGTATCGATCAACTTGAAATACGGGAAAAAGAAGAAAATCTTCGAAAAATACAATGTTTTTGACTGGCCCGGTATTGCGTGACATGTCACAATAAACCCATAGAGGCAAATGTTAACCATAAGTTTGATATGTTATATGTTTTTTTTTTCACGCTTTACTGATCTATTCATGAATGCAACCTAATCCCGTCGCCATCTTAAAGGGAAGTACGCAGCTCTTACAAGGTCTTCCCTGATTTGCTGAGAAAACAATAGAACAAACAACACAACAATGGACCCTAGCCCCAAAAACAATAGAGCTGCGTGATACCCAGGTCCAATGGAATTAAAGGTTGTTAAGAGCTGTATCTGTCTTAAAGCTTGAAGCTTGCCAAGCCTTTAGTAGTCGGCTTTTAAAGTCGGTTGTACAGAACACAATTCAGTA
This sequence comes from Dendrophyllia cribrosa, assembly GCA_024195265.1. NCBI lineage: Eukaryota > Metazoa > Cnidaria > Anthozoa > Scleractinia > Dendrophylliidae > Dendrophyllia > Dendrophyllia cribrosa. The sequence continues at coordinate 38,322,797 of JAJLRJ010000009.1, forward strand.
AACGATTTAATGGACTTCGTAAATAAATCTGCAACTTATTTCAATTATTAGTATAATACAAACAAAACATTGTGTTACATGTGTAGGTATATGTACATTATCTACGGTATAATCCTGTATTTGTGACGTAATAACAATAGATTCCGACACAAAGTGTGTGAGTACTCCCAACCCGTTTTGTACCCGGGAATCTTGCTCTGCAGGTTGTTAAGGTCCCATTTTTCCTTTTTCCCTTTTTTTGGATTAAGCAACCTTAAATATAGTGTTTTCAGGCAACCAAGATAAGCTTCTTTCAGTAGGCTTCAAAATATACAAAAAAACTGAGGGTCCCTGCAAGTGCAAACTTTCTGAAATAGCCTTAAATCAGCTTTAAACAACCTTAAATCGCCGTACAACAACAAGCATTGCATTGTCCGAAACGGGACGAAACGAAATTTATTTACCCACGTAACACCCAGGAGCTCAAGAGCTCGTTACAACGTGTACGTGCGTTCCAGATCGAATTGGAATTTGGAATGTTGGTTTTTGAGGAGGGGGAAACACCGGAGTACACGGAGAAAAACCTCTCGGAGCAAGGAGAGAACCAACAACAAACTCAACCCACATATGACGGTGGGTCCGAGAATCGAACCCGGGCCACATTGGTGGGAGACGAGTCCTCTCACCACTACACCACCCCTGCTCCCCTATTGTGTGTAAAAAAGCATTGCGTTTCATGCTTCTAGAAGTTATTCTTTTAATTCCCATAACAATTCTAATAATTATGATCATTAGAGCAACGTGCCTTCCCTGTGAGCTCGGGTTAGCTTGTTTTTTTTTTGTTTTTTTCAAGCACCCTTATACGCTGTATGGTTTACAACATAACCGATAAACGCTAGTTGTGTGTTATGGCGTTAAAGTTAAAGAAAAAAGGTAAAATATGGGATAATTTAATATTCAGAGCTGTTTCTCTTTCACTTAGTTACAGAAATAGCTTCTTCAGTTACGCCAGTTGTTACTTTGAAATATGTTTCGCAGTATGTTTATGACAGTGCGTCGAATGTGTCTCATCTTCCAGCTGTAGATCAGAGGATTGAGAGATGAATTAAAAAAGACCAACGTCAAAGTGTATAATTGCATATGCCATAGCAAGGGACTTTGCAGTCCAGTGCTTATATCGGCAACATGAACACAATTCTGCGGTAAATAACAAGCTAAAAATACGAGATACACGTAGAATGTACCGATGGCAGACTTTTTCAGGTTCGCGACATTTGGTATGGCTTCGCCTCCTTCGTGTACTTCTTGTTGTACTTGTAGGGCTTGCATTTGATTTCTGTGGCGCCGAATGGCTAAATAAATCTTGAAGCAAAGAATTGCTGTAGTTAGGAGACAAAAAACCTGGATAAAGGTAAAAATAACAGGACGAGCTTCACGTGGGATCCACCACCTAATCAATGAAAGAATTGCACTGAACACCCACATTGAGATCACCACAGTAACAACACGCTTGTGAGTCACAAGTTCTTTGTATCTGAGATGAAGATGAATAGCCAAGAATCTGTCTGCACTCAGAGCCACAACACCAAAGAACGAAGCATAATAAAATAAGTTACACGTTGTACCAAACGCGTGGCTTATGATATTCAAAGCTGGATTGTTTTGTTTCGTGGTCATGAGTAGAGCAATGTACAAAGGTTGGACCAATAAACCAACACCAAGATCAGAAACAGACAGACTCAAAAGCAATGTTTTTAGAGGCTTTGGTAGCGACGAAGTTTTTCTTAGCGCGTGCATTGTTACAATATTCAACATGATGGCGGTATAAGATGAGAAGGCGTTGAAGACGCAGTTAACGATGTACGAGGAATACAAGTCTTCACTTTCAGTCATTGTCAGGTTTACTGAGCTTTGTTAGAGACACTGCATGCGGGGCTTGACAAAAATACTGTTTGGTTGTTGTTCTCTCTGATACTAAATGGAGAAGCAGATGGTTAGTTAATGAAGTTCCATAGACGTCGTTTAGTTATATTCATCCTTCAGTTTTTCTTCTTTGAAGGCGGTGAGTTTTAATTAAACTGAACGGTAATAAATCCATTCCTATAAAGGAAAAAGTACCTTAAACACAAAATGATAACCCGCTGTTAATGAGAGTTATTTCCGAGGCCTACTTTTCCCATCTCTCTGTGCCTGAAACAGATGTCTCAGACCCCGTCAAATTATTAGCATTTTAAAAAGCATTTAAAATATTGAGGTAAAGCATCTTTCACTTGTTGTGACAGATAAGTCGTTTGCAGCTGAGTTCACGCCACGTTTACAAGGAAAAAATAATGATAATAACAGAAACTAACATTGATAAAAATCGATCAAAATCATTTAATTGTGAACATTTTAGCGATATACCAAAAAAGGACTAGGACTGCAAAAAACAAAAAGAGCTGGAACTCTATCAGCACCAGCGCCATTGTGTATAATCACGTGTCTGCCAGCTCAGTTGCTAAGAAAACACTTCCATCAATGAATAGAAAAGCAACTTTCAGTTTGAGCAGAGTTAAGTTCCGTTTGCTCATCTTTCAAAAACTCATTAATAATTCATAAGGCCATTACCCAATCAAATGGTAGATAATACATCACGTGCAGTGACTTTATATCGATAAACCTCATCCTTATTAGTATGCGGTGTTTTATCAGATATAAAGACACTGCACGGGACTTATGAATATTAATTAATTATCAACACAGAAACTGACACAACAAATGGTGACTTTAACTTTTTTTTTCAGTACTGTTTTACGATATGTAGCTTTTGCCAATCTATATGGAATCTTCTCCAACCAAATAAGCAACCAAAAGTTTAGCAAGTAAGCCGTTATTTGAATGACACCAGCGCCCAGGTGTAAATTGGTAGGAAAGCGAGTGGTTCAGAGATGCCAGCTGCTTATTTCTACTCGTTCAATGCCAATGAATAAAAATTGTTAGACGTATTATGCACCGTACCTGTCAACTTTGGTATAGCATTTTTCATGGATTAGTTTTTTCCTCAGAACTTTAAAATCCCAAAACTTTCGACAGTTGCCGGGAAGCCATGGTCACCTCGTTGAAGCCAGTGTGGCACATGTGCTGTATGCTAATCAGTCTACTTGTTTTTCTCGTATGCTAATATCCTCTTTGCACAAAAAGCACATTTGTTTGATCTCCGTAGGGACACGCTTTTGGCGGTTCGTGTTTGAAGCCGTTCAAAACACTCACAGCACGTGTTTTGTCAAGTCTAAAAATTCTCGCGCTTCGCGCTCGAATTTTTAAACTTGATAAAACAATGCTGTTCGTGTTTTAAACATTACTTATAAATGAAACGAGCATCGAAGCTCGTGGTTTAAAATATAAAAACCGAGTCGCAAATTGGCCGGCGATTTTGCGATCCATTAATCTTAATTTGACAGCGAGATCACGATAGCAAATTTGTAGTCTACTTGAAAACACATTAACATTGCAGTAAAAAAGAATTAGAGGTTAATGCACTACAAGGGGCTTTTTCAGAACTAATTGAATTAATTTGCCATAAATGAAAACTACTGTATGTAAACTAAATAAAGATAACAATAACGGTAGAGCTAAAAATGGTCCCATTTGGCGCAAATTTCGGCTGATTCGTCTGTCGGCAGATCTTGACGGATAATTTGTCTCTAGAAATTAAATTGGGCCAATATATACATAAATATATAACAATATACAACGATGAGAACAGAATAAGTCTATTACGGTAGGCGTTGCTTCCAATTCGCCAACAGGTTACCTTTAGCGTATTGCTCTTAAAAAGTTTAAAAACGATTTCTCATGCATATACTCTATGGAAGAGGGTTCTAGATGTTTACCGCTCTATTCAAATGTTTGCTGAGCTAACGATGGGATCTGATAGTAGACCGCTACCATTAAGTTATAGTCAGTAGTCAGGAAACATCTACGAGTCAGTTGGAATTGAAAGTGTGAAAATAATCTCTTTTTTCGTTTGTTTCTTGGTGTTGCGGAAGCCATTGTTGGTTAGCTTTTGTGTTGTGGTGTGGGTACTGTTCAGTGTCTTTTGAATCTTTTTTTTACGTCATTTTGTGATCACACCATCCGCAACACCAAGAAACTACCCTTTTTTTCCAAAGAAACTGAACTACCGAAATAATGAATATTACCGACGGGGCTTACAATTTTAATACCAGAACTGCCAGTTCGTAAATGTCGTAAATGGCACACTCCGACATTTTAAAGTCCTTTAAATAGCGCTTACCAATTATACACTAGCGGGTCCAGCAGGCCAGTTTTGACAAATGTAACTGCGAAATTATTCAAACTTTAATTTCTCCATGCTTTTTTGTATTGATGTGTTAAGGGTACTGTGAACCTTCTTTGGTCCCATTTTGCATTTTCCATCGCTTAAATTCTTTGAAAACTCAAATAGTTCCAGGTTCAAAATGTCAAAGCTGAAGAATAAGAGCGACTTTAATGCCATGAATGTGGCATTTACTTAGTTTGAAATATCTTCTTCAGTTACGTTAGTTGTGATTTTGAAACATGTTTCGCAGTATGTTCTTGACAGTGCGTCGAATGTGTCTCATCTTCCAGCAGTAGATCAGAGGATTGAGAGATGAATTGAGAAACACCATCGTCAAAGTGTTTAATTGCATATGCCATAGCATGGGACTTTGCAGTCCAGTGCTTATATCGGCAACATGAATACAATTCTGCGTTAAATAACAAGCTAAAAATACGAGATACACGTAGAATGAACCGATGGCAGACTTTTTCAGGTTCGCGACATTTGGTATGGCTTCGCCTCCTTCGTGTACTTCTTGTTGTACTTGTAGGGCTTGCATTTGATTTTTGTGGCGCCGAACGGCTAAATAAATCTTGAAGTAAAGAATTGCTGTACTTAGGAGACAAAAAACCTGGATAAAGGTAAAAATAACAGGACGAACTTCATGTGGGATCCACCACCTAATCAAAGAAAGAATTGCACTGAACACCCACATTGAGATCACCACAGTAACAACACACTTGTGAGTCACAAGTTCTTTGTATCTTAGATGAAGATGAATAGCCAAGAATCTGCCTGCACTCAGAGCCACAACACCAAAGAACGAAGCATAATAAAATAAGTTACACGTTGTACCAAACGCGTGGCTTATGATATTCAAAGCTGGATTGTTTTGCTTCGTGGTCATGAGTAGAGCGATGTACAAAGGTTGGACCAATAAACCAACACCAAGATCAGAAACAGACAGACTCAGAAGCAATGTTTTTAGAGGCTTTGGCAGCGACGAAGTTTTTCTTAGCGCGTGCATTGTTACAATGTTCAACATGATGGCGGTACAAGATAAGACGGCGTTGAAGACGCAGTTCACGATGTACGAGGAATACAAGTCTTCACTTTCAGTCATTGTCAGGTTTACTGAGCTTTGTAAGAGACACTGCATGTTTGCGCATTTTATGGCGAAACGCGGGGCTTGACAAAAATACTGTCTGGTTGTTGTTCTCTTCTGATACCAAATGGAGAAGCAGATGGTCAGTTAATAAAAAAGTTCCACAGATATTGTTTAGTCATCAGTATTCATCCTTCAGTTTTTTCTTCCTTGAAGGCGGCGAGTTTAAACTGAACGGGTAATAAATCCATTGCTATAAAGGAAAAAAAAAACACCTGCCATTGTACCTTTAACACAAAATGATAACCCGCTGTCAATGAGTGATCTTTCCGAGGCCTACTTTTCCCATCTTTCTGTGCCTTAAACAGATGTCTCAGACCCCGTCAAATTATTAGCATTTTAAAAAGCATTTAAAATACTCGTGGTTAAGCATCTTTCACTTGTTGCGACAGATAAGTCGTTTGCAGCTGAGTTCACGCCACGTTTACAAGAAAAAAAAAATGATAATAACAGAAACTAAAATTGATAAAAATCGATCAAAATCATTTAATGGTGAACATTTTAGCGACATACCATAAAAGGACTAGGACTGCAATATTCAAATGTTAAAAACAAAAAGAGCTGGAACTCAATCAACACCAGCGCCCTTGTGTATAATCACATGTCTGCCAGCTCAGTTGCTAAGAAAACACTCCCAACAATGAAAAGAAAAGCAGCGTTCAGTTTGAGCAGAGTTGACTTCTGTTTGCTCATCTATATAAATAAAACGAGCATCGAAGCTCGTGGTTTAAAATATAGAGCCCGAATCGCAAATTGGCCGGCGATTTTCCGATCCATTAATCTTAATTTGACAGCGAGATCACGACAGCAAATTTGTAGTCTTCTTGAAAACACAAACATTGCAGTAAAAAGAACTTAGAGGTTAATGCACTACAAGGGGCTTTTAAGAACTAATTAAATTAATTTGCCATAAATGATAACTACATTTGTAAACTAAATAAACATAATAATAATGTAGAGCTAAAAATGGTCCCATTTGGCGCAAATTTCGGCTGATTCGTCTGTCGGCAGATCTTGATGGATAATTTGCCTCTAGGGCTGGTTCCCACTTGCGACGTAATCGGAAGCAGAGTCGGAGTCGGAAGCGTAAGAGGCTTTACGTTCTAGTGTAAATTAAAAAACGGAGTCGCAATCGGAATCGGAAGCTCGACGGAATCGGAATCGGAAGGATCAAAAGGTTTCCTTTTTCTTCTGATTCCGCTTCAGCTTCCATCGCTTACTACCCGCTTCCGTCGTTTTGATTTCCACTAGATCGTAAGGTTCTTACGATTCCGATTCCGCTTACAAAATATACGATTCCGCTTACGTCGCTTACGTCGCTAGTCAAGTGGGAACGAAATTGGGCCAATATATACATAAATATATAAAAATATACAATGATGAATAGATTAAGTCGATTACGGTAGGCGTTGCTTCCAATTCGCCAACAGGTCACCCTTAGCGTATTGCTCTTAAAAAGTGAAACAATTTCTCATGCATATACTCTTAGGAAGAGAGTTCCAGATGTTTACCGCTCTATAATATTCCAATGTTTGCTGAGCTAACGATGGGATCTGATAGTAGACCCCATTAAGTTATAGTTAGTAGTCAGGAAACATCTACGAGTCAGTTGGAATTGAAAGTGTGAAAATAATCTCTTTTTTCCAAAGAAACTGAACTACCGAAGTAATGAATATTACCGACGGAGCTTAGTACAATTTTAATACCAGAACTGCCAGTTCGTAAATGTCGTAAATGGCATACTCCGAAATTTTAAAGTCCTTTAAAATAGCGCTTACCAATTATACACTAGCAGCCCCACCGTCCAGCAGGCCAGTTCTGACAAATGTAACTGTGAAATTATTCAAACTTTAATTTCTTCATGCTATTTTATATAAAAATGCGTTAAGGGCACTGTGAATTTGTTTTGGTCCCATTTTGCATAATTTTAGTTTTTTTTTAATTTCTGTAAAGATATAACATTAATCTAGAAAATATTGAAAGAAGTTTTGCAAAATCATTAAAAAAACTCGAGATATTCTTTGAAAAAAAAAAGAGTTTTAAGGGAATAGTTGATAAGTAGCTATTGGTGTGATAATCCGATAATCCCATTCCGGAGTGCAGCGCCTTCTTGTACTTTTCCCGCTAAACTTTATCCGGGATCTCGCATTCCATGTTATATGCATATTTTGTTTACATCGCAATGCAGAGCGCATTTCGCATCGTCATAGCGTATTCTATTGCAGCGCCATAGCGTGTTCTCCGCGGCGGTTTTCATTCATTGGTAACCAGGCCTTTTGTAATGGTCGATGCCATTTCTCTCTTGCTTATGCCTGGATTGGGATGAAAGTAAGCTATCATTATTAGATAAAACTGGGTTTAGGTAAAGCGATTATTAGACCTAAGCTAGATTCGCGATTAGGTTAGATCTAGGGAGGGATAGGGTTATAGATGTATCATTAAGAAAAGCACCTTTTATATTTAAATTTTTGTTGGGTTTGCCGGATCAACCCAGTGGTATGGTGGTGAAGGAAGGATGTTAGCATGCAGAGGTTTCGGGTTCGATTCTAGGTAATTAATAGGCCATTTCCGAGTTACGTTATGCCTCGTCAAAGCGAGGCTAGGTGCACAACCTTTCATATGAAAATGGTTTTTTTATTCAAATGCAAATCTCATCTTCACATGAAAGGTTGTGCACCTAGCCTCGCTTTGACAACGAGGCATAACGTAACTCGGAAATGGCCTATTGCATTTTTCTTTTTCTGACAGAAAAAATAATTCGAAAATTGGTAAACAAATTTCTGTGTCGCTAAAATGGCATCGCTTGTTTACGAATAGGGGAAATTGCGTCGTCTACGCGTGTTCCAGTTCCTGAAGATTTGCAATTTGACCATTAAAAGTGGAAATTTTTTCCGGTTAGCAGAACTGTAGAGATGACGAGTGAAAAGAACCGCGGCGATGGGAAAAAGAACAATTACGAATGAATAGCTTACTCACTTGTATTTATTTATTAATGATACCAGCGCATGTTTTAGGTCAATTTCAGTTCAGAAGATTCAATTATTAAACATTGTACCTTGACTTGCATGTAAAATGAAATTATTTCTTTTAGTGGTCCTTTTTTTATCAATTGTGTATTTGGTTGGGACACTCAAAAATCTAGAGTTTGAACAATGTTTAATTATTGAATTATCGTTTTTCTCTCGTTTTATTCTAAAATTATTTGAATACTGATCCATTGTTGTGAAAGAAGAAAAAGCGTTTGGACATAAAGCGCAATTACGGTACCTTGCACAAAATGATCTCTCAACCTGATTAAAAACTTATCTTTTCACCCGCTATTTTATATTCCGTGCATGTCTCTGATGTTCCTAAAGCGCATGTTCGATCCGGGGTCAGACACCGACGCAATAGATCCTTTCACGTTATAGATCGCAATACATCCGGATGCAAGCCGACGCAATAGATCCTTTCACGTTATTATCGAGGCAACATTTCAATGACTTCTCACATTCTGACTCAGCAAGGTGGAAAATATAATGGTTTGTATGGAAACTGAAAGCAACAAAAAAATCTGTGCTTGATGGTATATTTTTGCAACTTTCTCCATTCAAAACCTTACATGCGAGTTAAAAAAAGAAGCAACAAAACAAATTTCGAGAAACCATTCGTTTATATTTTATTCATAAACGTGTTATTTGTTCTCATATATTCCTGTAATTTCCACGAGAAGACTTCAGACACCGACGCAGTGAATTGGAATTAAATTTCATGCAATTTGTTATGGCGCGTCTTTCACTTGTTGCGATGAACTGAATGCCTTTCACGAATAATGGTTTTCACTAGCGACGCAACTAGGACAAACATAAGACGACTTTGAAAATTGTACGTCAAGCGTCAAGCATTGACAAATGCATAAGCGCAATTATAGTTAAAACACGCTGTTGGGCATCATCGACCTTATTTTGTCTCCCTCGCTCTCGCTCCTTTTCCCTCTTCTCTCTCTTTTCTGTGATTTTCGGGCTGATCGGGGTGATAAAAACCCTTTTGGCCTAGTTGTAGTGAAATTGTTGTAATTTTCGTCGGCCATGTTTTATCAGTAAAGTTAGGGTCCAGGTTAGGGTAAATATAATGAGATAACCGATAACCCAAAACTAAACTTTCAGTAATACACAACTAAGCACATTGTATACATAATTGTATATTACGCTCACTGTTTATACAGTTTGGGAGCACTCTCTGGATTGGGTGGAGAGCCTCGTAAGAGGTGTTCACTATTGGCATATTGCTTCGCTCACTGCTTGCAGTTTGAGCACTCTTGTGTCTCCACAATGCAATCCAACAATGTGTAACCGTACATCCTGTGCCCAGTTCAGGAGTTGCCATAAAGCCATTATGGTAACAACCGGGAGGGCACATTGTATACATAATTGTATATTACCCTCACTGTTCATACAGTTTGAGCACTCTCTGGTTTGGGTGGAAAAGCAGTTTATAAAATGTTGCAAATAAGAAGGATTTGTGTGACCGCAACTCAGTTGTATGGCAATGACATTTTTCGTTTTTCACATCGCGTGCGATATAACGGCTTCCACAATAAATAGAGTCCTACCTGCCCTTGATAAAGGAATCATTTTATAGGGATTAATTGCATGGAACCCGGCTTAGAGCAAATTCCACTTTTTATTTCGTTTATTAACTCAATACACAGTATTTATTTGTGCTAAGTTATGTATTACTGAAAGTTAGGGATGTTTGCCTCTCAAGTTGAGTTTTTGGCGTTTCACTCTATAATTATGGC